>JAHBCN010003502.1:74279-119148 GCA_019359885.1 Listronotus oregonensis | reverse complement strand
ATATAATATAATTTTATATATATATATATATATATATATATTATATATATATATATATATATATATATATATATATATATATATATATATATATATATATATATATATATATATTATATATATATATATACAGGAATTAAAAAGTATGATGCTCAAGATTTTAATGGCCGATAGAGGAGCTCAAAACAAGTTAAAAAAGTCAAAAGTTAATTGTTTTTGAAATATAGCCTTTTAAAGTTTAAAAAAGATGGCAACACCGCGCCTTTTTCATCGAAGCGAGTCTCAACTTCAAACGTTTTTTGCATGTTTACACTTTTTTTAAGGAGATGTTTATTTACATACAAATAATAAAAATTACTTCCTGCAATTTATTTTGATATTAAATTTAAATAAAAAACAATTAATTATTTTCTGGTTTTTATTTGTAATTGAAAAATAATTGTACTTACCACAAGAATAGGCTTAATATCCATTTTAAGAACACAAATTATTATGCTTTAAAACAGCACTTTTTTGTTTTGCTTGGTCACACACATTCCGTTTTCATCACTCTTTGGTACACTTGCAATACGTTTGTCTTGAATTTAAAACATATCGGCATATTTTCCCGTTTTAAAAACAAACAAAAATATCGTGACCGGATCGGTGATCTTCTTTGTACAACTGACTTTACGCACAAAGTTAGCTCGGTTGCCAATTGTTTTTTTAAATTTTTAACTGGGAGAACAGTTGTTGAAAAATTATTTATTATTTTTTTTAATTTGTAGACTAAAACATTTAAAATTTAGTTTATTTTATCACCAAATGAATCTACTGATAAGCGAGTAAGACAAAAGTTTCCAGTTGTTACGGTTTACAGAAATAACTGCTTTTAAAGTGCATGACTTTAACACCGTTTAGACAAAAATCTGTCAAGTTTTGACACATAATATGTCATATAAACTTTTCGACTTATTTTGAGCTCCACTATCGCCCATTAAAATGATGAACATCATATTTTAATATATATATATATATATATATATATATATATATATATATATATATATATATATATATATATATATATATATATATAAAATTATATACGCACAACAACAACAAACTGGGTTTTTTTGCGCCCTAATCTACCACTTATTTAGTCAGGTTTAAGAATGCCAGATAAACTAAGATCCGGCACATAATTTTAATAAATGACACCAAATAGTAGTATAGATTGCGGCAGGGTTGCCTGGCAAAATTTAGCCCCAACTACCTTAAATTAAATATAGCGGGTGATTCAGGAGGGTGGCTCACCTTCTTTTTTTTTACATTTTTCAAGATAGAAACATAAAACTTAAGTATATTATATAATGTCAAATTGACCTTTTTTGGCAAGGTTCGTGACTTCTTATAACTTACGGTTTAACGGAAACGTCTCAGCTCTCAATTTTCAAAAGAGAAACTCTGTATATTTTTACATTTTTAATTTTCTGAAAACATTTTTCATCCAACAGTACCCCAAAGCATTTGCAATTTGACAAATGGGGTACCGTTAAATGCAGAATCCCGTACTAAGGTTCGTAATAAAAAACTGTAGGTGTATTATATCGCTTTAAAATAACTTGTTTGACAAAGTCTTGACATCATTCTTCATAAAAATAAAAAGACAACCCCCCAATAGTTGTTCCAAGTCACGTTGAAAATATGTATTTCCAATTTGTAATCTCTTCCAATCTATAGAAACTCAGCCAACCCAGCGATAAATAAGCGAGCAAAGTAAGAAATTTAAAGCTTGTCCAGATAGAATATAAACGTGTGCATTGGTAAATTAGCTTACTACCCTAATAATGATCTTAATTTATGCCATATACTTTTTAGATTTTGTAGAATACAATAGTGTCAGGAAATTTTAAAATAAATGCAGTATTTAGATATTTTAGACTTTTTCCGCTACGGTAAGTGTGGTGTTTTTTATTATACTTTTGACTTGAAGCTTAAAATTAAACTTGTATTTAAAAAGCAATTAAACTTACCATTGTTTCCTTACTTACTGATGGAGGAAGAGGATTAAATTTTGGTAGACCACCAGACCACCTATGATCACTTTGATGTTTGTCTTCTTTCTTCTTTTCCCTTCCCAAAGTAGCACATTTTATTTTTTCTGCAGACTTGCTTTTGCTTACCAATATTCCCCAACGTTTTTTTTTAATTTTATGAAGACTATTATTTGAAGCTAAATTTATATCTGACAAATTTGTATCACTTCTATTTTCGATAGTTGAGTGTGTAATGTTGTCATTTAAGGGCGTACTATAATTAACTGAAAGTAAGTTGGTCCTAGCATCGGATAATTTATTTTCTAAATTGATTTGTGTGCCTGTAGAGTTACTAGAAAAGTCAGAATATTTAACTGAACTAATTCTCACACTATTCGAATCATTTATATTATCAGTGCTGGAATTTTGGTGTAGTTCTGATTTAGAAGACTGAGCACTAATATCACTATGATTTAGGTTAACATAACAAATTTCTGCACCGTTTTCCTTACCATTACTTAGATTGGTTCTTTGAAACTGTGAATGAACAGCGTTTAGTACTGTATGGTTTATAACTTGACTTATCTCAGGAGCAGATTGAATGCTTTGTGTTCTACTTCTCATTTCGCTCTCATTTTGCCACAACAGAGGAATGTTCTCATATATGGGCTCGGAAGAGTTAGGATTTTGAGTATCATGAGCTACTACTGCATTTTGATTTCTTGTCACAACAAATCCCGTGCTTGTTAGTTGATTGTCATGTAAAATTTGTTTCATATTAGCAGGCATGCAATATATGATATTGCCATGCTCATCATAAATCTTTTTTATATGCTTTGTTATATTAGGATTCTCCACAATTACAGCTTGTTGAGGCCTACCCAACATATTATTATTAAATATAGAAGCTAAGTTTCTATATGTACTATGTTGAGGTGGCAAAAAACTTTGTGTACGGTGAATAGGATAACAACCTTGATTTTGATAATTTTGGTCATAGTGTTTGACGTAAATGTTACCACCGGACACTAAATCAGGACTTGAACCACTTATTAAATTATTAATAAAGTTATTTGGAAGTTTAGTCTGAGATATGCCGGCCAGGTCCGGAGTTGAATTAGAACCTATTCTATTGCAATAATACGGTGGTGGTTGTTTGTATAACCGAACTCTTTCAAGATTATCAAAATCTACGTGTCTTGATTCATCAGCTAGGATTTGGGATTGTGTAAAACTTGAGTTATAAACCAGCTTCGTTTCTTCGATATTATTATGAGTAACATCCGGATATGTCAAATGGGAAGTATATGCTTCGTTTTGGTGAATTTCAGGCTGAGAATCATATAAAATGGCACGATTGCTTAGTTGTTCAGAAGACAATAAAGCACTAGAAGAATTTCTATATTTTTGTTGAATAGCCGTTTCGTAATCTGGTGCGGGGCGATAAGACGGTAGGAGGCTGCGTAAATGATCCAAATCAGAGGACTTGTTTAAATCAAGACAAGACGTTGACTGAGCCTTTTGATACAAGTTTTGAGTAGATGATGCTGGTCTACCCCAATGGCTGGAATTAGTAACATCTTCATAACTATCGACTAGTGGTAAGTTATCCTATAAAAAATAAAAATTATAGAATACACAATAAACTAACACATGTAAATGGAATAATAAAGGTGTAATAAATTAAGTTTGCGTTCATATCTCACATTATCGATATTTTAAAGAACAGACTATAAACTTCGCCTTTTCGGTAACAAGTCGGTCTTTTTAGGATATGAATAAACTTTATAATGTAATCTAAAAAATACTAATAATTATTGAAATTTTACATTGTAAGATAATCCCGTAAATTAAAAAATAGGTTCTCGGAGTTTTCAACATTTGCTATAGGAAAAAATATTTTATACCTTGAAAACCATGACGCGCTAGTTAAAAAAAAACGTTAATGTCTTTTTTTTTATTTTTCAAAGGCTCTATATTAAAAGAAGATTTTGAAAAGAAATATTTTTTTAGTTTTGTTATAACATTTATTAAATAAAATAAAATAATCCTAATTTACCAAATGTAAATATATATTTATAATAAGTCCATATAAATTATCAAAGAATCCATAGCAACCAACTAATTGTTTATGCATCTATCAAAAATTAATTTTCTGTCACGGATTTTTCAACCAAATTGAATGAATATTTTCAATGGATTCTGACGACGATTTACCAGCATCAATTATCGAAGCAGGAGAAATAGCAAGTATGGATCTCCTGCCCATGAAATCTCGTCACAGGTATAAAAAAGAATTTGTTATGTTTGAGAGCTAGTGTCAAACTAAGGGTGTAAAGTCTTTTAAAGAAGAGATTTTTCTGGCCTATTTTTCTTATTTATCAAAAACATGTAAACCCAATACATTATGGTCTAGATACTCTAGGCTAAAATGTATCATTAAGTTACGAAATAACATAGATTTAAGCAAGTGCTTCAAAGTGACATCCTACCTTAAAAAAAAAAGCGTTGGTTTTAGACCCAAAAAGGCTAAAGTCTTTTTAAAAGAAGAAATATCTAAATAATCATAGAGTAAATTGTCGTAGAGAGGAGTTTACAAAAACATGTCTGGACCATATTAAAGACCAAGGAAATTTAGTATTGATACACATCCCAGAATCAAAAAATCACAGCTCTAGAAGCTTTGTCATTTCTGGAGATGCCGAAAATGGAAAAATTTTGAATCTATATAGAAAGTATGCCAGTTTAAGAAAGACGACAACACCACATAGGCGATATATCGGCATACCTTCGAAGAAATGCCATCGGAAATAGCGGCCTATCTCAAACTTCCTAACCCGGAATTGTATACTGGGCATAGCTTTCGCCGGTTTTCTGCAACATTCTCGCAAACTCCGGAGAACAAATATCCAACATTAAAGGTCTTGGAGGCTGGAAGTCTACATCAGTCGCTGAAGGATACCGCGAGAATTCAACAAATCTTAGAAAGGATATTTCAAACACAATACTCAATTTTTCCGAAACACCTTCCACTATCCAGAAACAACCGTCCATGCCATCTTCCAATGTACTAAACCTCTCGATTCAAGAAACTACTTCCATAGTTGCAAAAGATTGGCTCATCAAGAACCCAACGCCGCCGCCGTTAACGTTTTCTACAGAAAAGCAACTCGCGTCAGCAATAAATTTGCAAAACGCGACCAATTGCAGTTTTACTATAAATGTTAATAATAATAATAATTAGTGTATAAATTCCTTTATTAATAAATAATAATTTAATCATAAATCTTTAAAATTATGTTGGTTTTTCCTCTCGCTTGTAGAAAAAATATTGGTCCTTACACTTGTGGAAAGTAACTTTCCGCACTTGTTGGGAAAATAACTATATAGATATATCAATATATTAATCCATTTGATTCATTGGATATAATTTTCTAAAGTAATTACAAATTTTTATAAATTATTAATTCCGTTTTTTTTCTTTATTTTGTATTATCATTTTGTATATTGTATGATATGGATTTAGTTATTTTAGGAACGAAATTATTAATTATAATTATTACTTTAAACTTTGTACTGTTTCATTTAAATTAATTCTCTCTTTAAAATGGCCAAAAACCTCGTGCCTCAAATAATAATTTACAGTACTAGTACTTGGAGCAAGTCTGGTTGTATTTTAACAAATAACAACTCATAGAAGCAAAAATACACGAAATAATTAGAGGCTAACAATGATTAATAAATATTTCTAAACCAACTGGAACTGGTACCATTCCGCCTCCAAACATAAGCAGCAAAAAAGGAAAAAAGTAACATCTATAGAACGCGATAATGTTTCACGGTATCGATCTCAAACACTGAGCATAATAATGATAAATTAAAAAAAAACTTCTGTCTGAATTTAGGCAAAATATATTTACTGTTTAAAAAACGAAGCTACTTAATGAAAAAATGTACAGAACGAGATCACAAATCTGCTACATCAAAGTGGAATTACGTATTAATAACCAAATATCTCTTGTAATTGAATATACTTGGTGGACAGACATATGGAAACAAGTATAAATTTGCGATCTGATCTTATAATTTTAGGCAAAATTTTAATTACACTTTGTTTAAAATTACCACTAAGAAACTTATAAAAAATTACAGACAAATCACTAACATCTCAAGAAATTAAAATTTAGATATTTCTAAGGATAGGTAATTAAGTTTATCATTCTTGAATATTAATACTTTTTATATGGGGTTGACAGACTATAATAAAGATTTTGACACTTTATTTTCCCGATAATTGAGTGGTATATCATTTAAATTTAAGCGAGGTTTTTGGTCAAAATTTAATAGAAATCGTTTGAAAATTTCGTTATTTAAGGATTAGTGAAAATCAATTTAGGCCTTTTTTCTTATGGACATTTGAAATTGATTTTTTTTTTCAAAATAACAAATTTTTTTTTAAAACGGAATTTTTTTTTCTTTTGGAAAAAAGGGTAAAATTTTTTAAATTTTTAAAAATTTAAATCCCTTTTTGGGTTTTTAAAATTTTTGTTTTTTAAATTTTAATAATTTTATGTTTTTAATCTTTAAATTTAACAAGGGGTTTTTTTTGCCCAAATTTTAAATTTAAATTTTTTTTTTTTGGGGGAGGGAAAATTGGTTTATTTTTTTAAAGTTTTTTTTTAGGTTTTTTTTTTGATTAAAATTTTGGCTTTGTTTTTTTTTAAGTTTTTGAAAATTTTTTTTTAAAAATATTTTTGTTCTATTAAAATAAAATTTGGTTTTTGGGAAAGGTTTTTTTTTTAGTTTTATTTTGGAAAAAAATTGTTTTTTTTTTTTTAAAATTTTAGAATTTTCTTTTTTTTTTAGTGAAATTTTTGTTAGGTGTATATTATTTAATCAAGGAATTTTAATTGTCTTTCTGTCCCCGAAAAAAGGCCAAAAATCGTCTACATACCGTACCAATAAAACAAATTAAAAACTCAGCAGATTTAATTAAAAAATTGAAAATATTTCATTTCCCCGTCAACGCTAAATTAATATCATTTGATGTTATAATTTTTCCCCAGTATACCCATAAGTGATACAATCTCCAGTTGAAAAATTCTATCTGCAAGTAATATAAATGTTTCAGGAAAAAAAAATTTTGGAACCTTAAATGTTTGTTTGGAAAAAAAACATTTTGAATTAATGGGAACATTTATTAGCAAAAAAAAGGCTAATTTTTAACCCCTTAGCCCTTTTATGCGAAATATTTATGGACTCTTTGGAAAATAGAATAAGCAATCATCCCGTTTTTAAACAATTTATTTATTTAAGGTATGTAGACGATATTTTGGCTTGCTTTACGGGAAAAAGACAATTCCCAAAAATTTTGACTTCATTAATAATACCCCCCAACATAAAATTTACTACTGAAAAAGAAAAAGAAAATTTATCAATTTCTTAGAAACAAAAACCCGAAAAAAATAAACATATTTTTCAATCTTTCATAAGCCTACCCATACTGACACAATTATAAATAATTTTTTTGTCATCCTATACAACACAAATTTGCACTTTTCACAGTAAAAGATTAATATCAGTCCCTTTAAACAAATTAATTTTCAGAAAGAACTTAATAAAATTTAAAAAAGTTTAATAATGGTTACACCCCAGATAATAAAAAAAATCCTAAAAAAAAAAATGAAAAAAAAAACCTAATTTCCCGGGGCCTAAAGAAACAAAAAAAATTTTAAAACTTATAACATATTTTGGGGCAAAAGCAAAAATTCCAAATTCCTTAGAAAATTAAAATTAAGTACATTAAAACTATAAATTCCATATAAATTAAAAAACAATAAATCTAAATTAATAACAATCAAATCAGTTTCCCAAATTTAAAGGGGAAAAGTCAAAAACCTATAGGCCAGTCAAGAATTTTCCAAAAAATAAAAAAACACACAAGTTATACTAAAAAAAAACCGATTCCCCAGTAATCATTTAATAGAACAAAATCATAATTTTGATCAAAATTTCAAAATATTCATGAAAAAAAAGAAATTAATCTCGGGAAATCTTGAAATAAAAAACAAAAAAAAGATACTTATTAAATTTAATTAGACAAAAATTCCCTTTTTAAATTTTTAAAGTATTATAACACTTCAATTATTTAATTTTAATAACGTAAAATCTTTATTACCTATAATTGACCATACCCCATATAAAAATTTTTGTTTTACCATTAAAAACATAAACCATAAAATACCTAGTCTTTGAAAATATCTGAAATTTTTTGTCTTGAAAAAGCACCTGTTAGCAAAATTGAAATAAAATTTTTCAAAGTTTAAAATTTAATGGAAATTTTTTAAAAAATTTTTTCATTTTTTTAAATATGGAAACAAGCCTAATAAAATGGGTAAAAAGCAAAGGCCCAATCTAGACTTATAAATTATAATTAGCGCATTATATATTTTATATGGTAGCCAATCTTTCAGTTTAGTGATTACCGGTACTAGCAACTCATCACTAAAAACACAAACACTTATTTTCGGCATCTACACATGGAGTTAGTAACTTTAGAATTACTAAGTGGAAGTAGAGTAGAGGTTTTAAAGCTTTTAATATTTTATATTAGCATACATTAATCGGTTGAAGACATAATGTCCCCTTTCGACACTTTTATAGGTTATCTCCGTAATTGTTAGTACTATCATAAAACTAATATAGGCGTCATGTGCTCTTTTGGGTCAAAATTATAATAGCAAAATCAGAATTTGAAAAATTTCGGTCGTTTAAGAGAAATTAAGAAAATGAAAAAACAAATCAATTTTAGAATGACCCTATATTTTCTTGGTTAAAAGAGGCACAGAAAGATGTTTTATACAAAAGTTTCTTTATAATAAGTTTTTTTTTGTGACAACTCACAAAGGACTTGCATATACATATATACTATATACTAGACATATACATATACATATATACTCCTAAGTACCAGAGTACCGTGAGTGCCGGGTTTTTCGATGTTTAACCCATCTTTTTTGCCCCAGTTCCGTCAACGCTGCCCAAGCACTGAAACATGCAATGCATTTCACTGCACCTTTTAGACAACGCGGTAGTGCCACCACGGACGTTATTTTAAATAACTACTACCTAAATATGTCGGCCCGGCGGCGGCGGGGCGGGGATCCGAACCCGGATCGCCGGCGCGGCGAGTCGAGGCTCTGACCACTACGCTACCGGGGAGACAAGTGTTGAATAATCTGATGTTTTCAGAATAAGTATAGAGTGTAAGGTAAAAAAAATTATCGAAACTAACCGCTTTTTTTTTAATGGAACACCCTGCATATTTTAATCTAAAAAGATAGCATATTAAATTATCTTTTTAAAAATATATTACACTATGGATAATAAACTCCCGGACAAAAAAAACCGACACCCTGGATTTTTTGCTAAGTTTGATACTTTATAACTTTTTTGTTTTTAATCCGATTTTTACAATTCTTTTGCCATTTTATAGATAATTTAATTGGGAATGTGCTAAATTTTTTCAATGATGGGTCATGTTCGATAGGGCGCTATTATACCGGGTGGATCAATGTGTGTTTTTTTGACCTAAGTTTTAAACACGCTGTGGAGATATTGGGGCTGTTATTTTTAATACTGACAATTTTTTGACAAAGTTACATGTAGTCCTAACAATTTCTTTTTTGACTCATTTCGTTATCTCTAGTTTTAGAAGAGATAGGATGTTTTTAATAAAACTCTGCAAATTACGATATTTTATTAGATCACAAGTCATTTTTAAATCAAGTCAACTTATGTAATTGTTATAAGTATTAGACAGTGACAGCCCTCAAAATTTTTGTAATAGTTATTGGTGTCAGCATGGTGTTAACTATAACAGACGTAGCAAAAATTGTTGCTCAAATAGAGGAGGGTCATAATAAAAGTTATGTAGCTCGTACATTGGGATTTCCAAGGGCCACAGTTCAAGATGCTTGGAATAGGTACTTGGAAACAGGAAATTTTACTAGAAGGCAAGGATCTGGTAAAAAGAGAAAAACGACTGCAGCTGACGATCGCTTCCTTGTGGTAAGATCTTTAAGAAACCGAAGGGCAACTTCCGTGACTTTAAAAAATGAGTTGCGAATGATACGTGGGGTCAATATTAGTGACAAAACGATTCGAAGGAGGTTAAACGAAGCTGAGCTTTGTTCACGTAGGCCGGCAAAAAAACCAAGATTACTTCGGCATCATCGACGAGAACGGTTACGATTTGCCAGAGAACATTTAAACTGGACTGTGGAGCAGTGGAGTAATGTTCTCTTCACAGACGAGTCGAGGGTGTGTCTTCGGTCGCCGGATGGTCGTGAGCGTGTAAATAGGAGACCAAATGAAAAAACAGAGCTAACATCTGGTGGTTCCGTTATGGTGTGGGCGGGTATTTCGACTGATGCACGAACTGAACTCATATTTGTGGATAATGGAGCACTAAATGCACATCGATACATTGAAGATATTCTTCAAGAGGCAATAGTTCCATTTGCTCCCTTAATCGGTGAACAATTTATACTAATGCATGATAATGCTAGGCCACATGTTGCACGGGTGGTAAATGAATATTTAGATGAGGTTGGCATTCGACGGTTAGACTGGCCTGCATGTAGTCCGGATTTGAATCCAATTGAACATTTTTGGGATCAGTTGAAAAGAGCTGTTCGTCGTCGCCCTATGCAGCCAGACACTTTACAAGAGCTACGGATAGCACTTTCCCAAGAATATAATTTAATTCCCCAAGAAAGAATCGTCACCCTTATTCACTCCTTACCTAGCAGAATGCGCGCTGTTATTGAAGCTAGAGGAGGTCATACATATTACTAATTTTTTTTTAACTTTAGTATTGTTTTAATTTAATTGTCTCTATAAAAATGCCTTTAAAAACAGAGTTTTATTAAAAACATCGTATCTCTTCTAATACTAGAGAAAACGAAATGAGTCAAAAAAGAAAATGTTAGGACTACATGTAACTTTAGCAAAAAATTGTCAGTATTAAAAATAACAGCCCCAATATCTCTACAGGGTGTTTAAAACTTAGGTCAAAAAAACACACATTGATTCACCCGGTATAATAGCGCCCTATCGAACATCATTGAAAAAATTCAGCACATTCCCAATTAAATTATCTATAAAATGGCAAAAGAATTGTAAAAAACGGATTAAAAACAAAAAAGTTATAAATTATCAAACTTAGCAAACAATCCAGGGTGCCGATTTTTTTTGTCCGGGAGTTTATTAGTTTTCTATGAAATTTATTTCAAGTTTAATACTTTTAACCACAGTAGGCTATGAAACAAAAGCTAATAACCTAGAAACGAAACTATGTTGACATTCTAGTTGTTATTGTTACGAAATTTAAAAACTATTTGTTTAGTTATTAGAAATATAGAAGGAAGTATTTTTTTTAATCTGGGCTGTTTGGCCTTACATACTATGTGTTTTGGCCACGGATCTAAATAGTTTACTCTAATAGAAGGAAGTAAAAAATTATTTTATTTAGGTTAATAGTTTATTAAAATAAAATACCTTAATTTTTCCCCATACCGACGGCCATTGTGGAGCATACCGAGGGCTCTGGAGTCATTCATTTTCACTCTTTTTGCATTCTGTACTAAAAGAATGTTTCTAGCTAACTCCAGACTTTTCCATTCTACTATAAAAAGCGCGAAAGAAGCTGGCAAAGGCCAGTTTATTTTTGACTGTAAAAACGAGCAGTAGTCAACAGAAAGTTAAACTGTTATAGTTACGTTACGTTGCATTTATGTTACCATAGAAACGTTTTTGAACCTGATTACCAATAAAAAGGTGTAAAACGAGGATTCGAGTTTTAATACTAGGTGCTACTGAACATTTGATGTAAGAACCGGAACAAGGATCCTGAAGAAGCCAAAGTGGTTAGGGAGAAAATCTGAATGCCTGTTGAGACCAGACAGCAAACAGCAGTTATAGAAAAAAATTAGTGCACTAATAAAACAATTGATGAAAAACAAGAAGCCATGAGGGAAGATCTAAAAAAAGAAATGAGGACCAGCCAAGAATTCATGAAAGAAAACCTAAAAGAAGAAATAAAGAGAAGTCAAGAAGAAATGAAGACCAGTCAAGATTCCATGAAAGAGGACCTAAAAGAGGAAATAAAGAAAAGTCAAGTAGAAATAAAATGAAGTAAAGAAGTAATAAAGAAAAGTCGAGAAGAAATGAAGAGAAGTCAAGAAGAAATAACGATCAAGAATTCATAAAAGAAGATCTAAAAAGAGAAACGAAGGCTAACCAAGAGGAAATAAAACGAACTCAAGCAGAAAGAAGAGAACAGATCGAGAAAATTCAAACAAAATCAAAAAAGCCAGGAAGAAATGAAACAAGAGCTTAAAGAAAAGATGGTGGAAATACAAGTACACCTAAAAGGAGAATTTCAAAAAAGTCAAGATGAGCTAAGAAAAAAAAATGCTATTTGAATTAAAACTTACCAAGGAAGATGTTAAAGAAGTTATGCAAGAAATACATTAATCGGTTGAAGACAAAGTTTATCAAATTCAAGGTCAAATGCAACAAAAAAGTCCAATATTTACAGCGAAACATTAAAAATATAGCTTGTACAGGTGTTTTTTCAGAATGTGGTACCACAGTAACTGTTATGAAACCACCCACTTAGAAAACATGCTTGTTATACCTGGATGACATTATTATTCTTAGAAAAACATTTGAGGACCATCTGAAAAATGTCGAAGAGGTCAGAAGCTAAGATCTGCCACCTGAAGCTGAGTCCAAAAAAATGTCACCTTTTCCAAAGAGAAGTAAAGTACCTAGGGCATATAATTACCAAAGAAGAAGTAAAAACAGATCCAGAGAAGACAGAAGCTATTCAAAACTGCCCTACACCGAAAAGCAAGCATGAAATTAGAAGTTTCCTGGGACTGTGCACTTACCATAGAAGATTTATACATGGATTTGCTGACAATGCGAGACCATTTCATCGACTTACCGAGAACAACAAAAGCTATGAATGGACCAAAGATCGTGAAGCAGCCTTTATACAACTAAAGAAAGCTCTTTGTAATCATCCAGTTTTGTTATGTCCACAACCCAATCAAACATTTATTGTGAACACTAATGCAAGCAATATTTCTATTTGTGGAATTTTGTCACAGATACAAGATGGCCAAGAAAAAGTGATAGCGTGTTTCAGCAAGGTCCTTTCAAAACCTGAACGAAATTATTGTGTGGCCAGAAAACATCAAATTAAAAATTTCACCCGAGAACGGACCATGCATCACTCAAATGGTTGCTTCAATTCAAGAATCCCGAAGGACAGATAGCACGATGGTTACAACGTGTTTAAGAATACGACTTTAAAATCGAACATCAAAGATGCTTGCAGTAGACGTGAAGAACAGTTCTTGATAAATTTTATTACCGAAGAACACGCATCCAGTGCTCTCAGGAATGGGACCCTAAAACCCTCGCAAAACAACAACGAGAGGTTCCTGATTTTGGAGATATTGTGAAAATATTGTGACACTTAAAACAGAAAATTCAGAACGACCTTCATATCAGAAAGTAGCTTCAAAGTTACCGACATATAAAGGGTACTGGGCCATATGGGACTCTTTGGTAATAAAAGATGGCCTATTGAAAAGAGTCTGAGAAAGTTCTTACGGCAAAAGCCATTCCTATCAAACAATACTACCAACCGAAAGGATTCCAGAAGTACTGCAAGCCTTGCACAATGGTACAGGAGGTGGCGATTTCGGAATTAAAAGGTTCTACTGGCTGGGAAGTCGTGCCGATGTTAAAGACTGGTGCAGAGTTTGTAAGTACTGCGCCTCCAGCAAGGGACCCAAGAGACAAAACCATGGCAAGATAAAGCAATACAATGAGAGCATTGGCATACACATAGCAGGACCATTTCCAGTAAGTATATCTGGAAATGGCTATATTTCGGTAGGGATGGATTATTTCGGCAAATGGCCGAAAGTCTACGCAATACCAAATCAAGAAGCTACCACTATTACCGACGTACTATTTCAACAATGGATCTGCCGATATGGAGTACCAAGAAAAAGACACACTGATCAAGGTAGAAACTTTGAGTGCCATCTATTTAAAAACCTTTATTATCTTCTAAACGCCTTGATTTAAAGTCAGATGGAATGGTGGAGATATTTAACAGAACTTGGTAACTATCTAAATAATAAAGTAAAAGGCCAACAAAGTAACTGGGACAACTATATACATCCGTTTTTACTGGCCTATCGCTTCGCATTTCACGAAATAACTGGAATGTGACCTGCAAACATTTTTGGAGCGAAATTATGCCTTTCAGTTGACTTACTTACTGCACGATCTTCCACAAATAAAAAACCAAAAGAAGATTACATAAGTCAGCTCAGTAAACAGCTGCAAGAAATATACGAAGGGGTTCGTAATAAGATACAGAAAAAAAGTGACCGTATGAAGTCCTGGTCGGTGAAAAGTTTGGCTATACAACTTAAAAAAAAAAAAACCAAGGGACGTTCGCCGAAACTGCAGAAGTCATGTGAGGGACCATATAGAGTAGTGACCCGGTTTAATGATCAGGTGTATCGAATTCAGATGCTAAGATAAAAGTAGTACATCTAGAACGGCTGAGCCTTATCAAGACCGAGAAGATACCTGAACGAAACGTTTAAAACTTGAAAGGGGGCAATGTTACGGACTTAGAAAATAATAGTTTAGTTAGTAGAAATATAGGAAGTTAGAGTTATTTTATTTAGGTTAATGATTTATTAAAATAAATTACCTTAGTTTTTCCCCATTCCGATGGCCATTGTGGAGCATCCTGAGGGCGCTGGAGTCATCCATTTTGCACTTTTCTTGCATCCTGTACTAAAATAATTCTTTCAGCTAATTCCATACTTTTCCATTCTTTTCCACACTACCATAAAAAGCGCGAAGGAAGCCCGCAAAGACCAGTGTATTTTTTACTTTTAAAGCGAGCAGTAATTGACAGAAAGTTAAAAATTAAACTACTATCATAATTAAACATTTAAAACATTTAACGTAAACTTCATTTTTACGTATTAATTTATAAAAATAACTTATCAACATTATAAAAAATTTGATATGATGTTAGTTTATATTAAATGTGGAAAAAACGAAGAAATAGCGCAAAATTTATTTTTTGTTCGCTATTCGGAAAGCGGGAAACCATTTAGGGACATATTCCTACGACTAGAACATAATTTAACAACATACTGCTTTTTAACGAAGCGGATATCAAGTCTTATATTAAAGAAAACAGGGAAAATTAAAAAATCAGCGTGTTAGGATTTGTCAAGGTCCATAATCAGATAAAAATGGTATATCCTGTGATAGCTTTAAATAGTAGTATTTATTAAAGTGAAAACTCTATTAGGCGCGTTTAGCACTTTTTTGTGGGTCTAAAATGAGACTAAAGCGTCAGACTCGGATATGTAACGCCCATAATGAGGTCGCGAAAAAAAGCCAGATACTAAAATATGACCAAATGCATAATTGTTGATTTTTCATGAAAAAAATGTATGTTTTAAAACTGTGTTTCACAAATAACCCCAAAACAATAAGTTTTTATTAAATTAAAAACAAAGAGATTGTTTTTTTTTTAATTTTGGGTAGCAACCTATAGCCACTTAAAGGTATTATTTTTTTGTGAGTACCCGAACGTAAGTATTCGAGGTTAAATAACGGAAAGCCGATACATTTTTCGGAAAATATCTTTGGACCATTTGTTTGTTTGATACATGCAAAAACTTTTTAAATGGGCACGGGATTGAGTAGATGAACCTGAGCTATAATGAAAATAAGACGGAGCTCTCGAATTTTTAAAGAAAAAGTGAAAAATAAAACCTTCTTCACCAAAATTGAAATTTATAGTATTTCTTAAGGGATTTACTTTATTTTAGGTAAGTAATAAGCTTAAGAAATTTGATGGGAAATTTTTCAAACTTCTGTAAAAATGTTTCTTACTTTCATAATAACTCTTAAACTACTAGATATACATAAAAATGATAGAGAACAGAAATTGTGATTTTTTTAAACAAACATTTTGCTTTTTTTAAATATCTGTACGATAAACAACCCAGATAGCATCGTTAGAAGTTTAAATTTTATTGTAAGGATTATCTGACCCGAGCCCTTGAATCCTATAACTTTTAAAAATTAAGGGTTTAAAAAAGTGGACATATCGATGATCTTATAGCCCTTGAAATTTAAAACGGCTTTTAGATAGACCCGATAACATATATAAAAAATAACGGAGTTAGTGTAAAAAAACCAATCGCTTTTTTTTTTTGGGGGCATACATTTTGTATCTGTAATATCATATTTACATGGTAAATGATCATAAAATATACAGACGTTACATTTGCATAATATTATATACATACATGTCTATATGGACACACACACACTGTATATCTAAGATTGAAGAAAAGAAACGGAGCACTCTGAACACTTGGCCCAAAGTGTAGCGGGACTTTTATAAAAGAATAGATTACTATATGTGTGCCTGTAAATCTTTTTTAAATATATTGTGGTACAGTTCGGAAATATACTGTTACTATGCCAGTATGTTTCCGAAATCGAAAGAAAGAACACGTGGTCCGCCTCGCTGGTATTAACTCTTAAAAATTACTGAATTTGTGTAAATTGTGTGAAAAAAAAAACTAAAATGAATTATATCGAGGACTTGTCGGCACATCTCAAATAGATGCGTTATGAATCCTTCATCAAGGCCACCACTGAAAATAGTGCAGTAAAACTATCATCTCTTGTTCTAACAGTTGGTGCGCTAGATGAACATATTACTTTACTTACAAACCCAGATGTGGATTGGTAATAAAAATATTTGTCCAGTTGACTGGGGATAAATTAATATTTTACAGCCAATTAAAAATGCAAATCCATCTGTACCAGATGAACTACTTAAAATAATATTGTGCAACTTAAAAATATATTTTTTTATTGATTCCACAGTGAGGGGTAGTGATGAGCGAGACCGGTCTTAGTCTTGCGGTCTTGGTCTTGGTCTTGCAGCAAGACCAAGACCAAGACCAAGACCAAGACTGCCTTTCCGCTTGCAAGACCAAGACCAAGACAGGCGTATGCAAGGCCAAGACCAAGACCAAGACCGAGGAGTGCAAGACTACGCAAGACCAAGACCGACCTGCAAGACTCTTGCATTTTTGCGACTTTTTTTTTAAATATTATATCATAATATTTAATTTTCATATTCAATATACAAAGGTATTTCATACAGACATGACATAAAAAATGTGTCGCGAACTGCCAAAAAAAAGCGATTATTCAATAAGTTACAGGTTTCTTTAATAAAATAATAATAATAATATTAATAATATCGGTCACTTTGTTCTTATATATATTATATATTATATAAATTCAATAACATGTTTTAAAAATAATAAGATTGTGATCAAGATCAATATCTCCAAAACCATCAACGACAGAGAAAAACTACAACAAAGGAGTACAATAGTTATAGAAGCTTAAAATTACTTTTATATTTCTATTTTTTTTTTAATTAACTATCTAGTTATGTCACTTACAGGGTGGATCAAAAAATTGCAAAATCCCGTAATATCTTAATTTTGTTTTACACTGAAAGAAGTGGCACCATTATATTGCTTTCTAAAACTAAGATATAAATGTATAAGTAATAGATTAATAAAAAATATATTTAACATGTCGTATAGGAATACTTTTTATATAAATGGATTTATAATATTACTTCCGGGTTAGACGGAAAAGTCACAACAATGCCAAAAGAATAATGATGACGTTATTTTTGTCAACACTGATAATGATATTTAAAAACCATGTAAGTCGACATTGTTCCTATATACAGTTCAACAATTTTCAGCATTATATGCAGGGTGGCGATTTTTTAGAAGTGGATTTTTCGCCATATTTTTTTAATTTTAGGTTAAAGGCTAAAAATAAGAAAGTTTTCTTAAGTGGCAGTGGATTCTTCGAAAACTTATGAAATAAAAAATAATTTCAGTTTTTTACCATCATGAACGGTTTCGGAGATATCGAGCTATGTCACACTATTGAGCCACCCTGTTTATGCAGAATGTTTATAAAGTATTTGTACAAACTTTGTACGCAAATATTTGACCAATGTAAAAATAAAAAGTTTATATGAACTGAATAGTTTCTTAAATAACTTTTTTTTGACAGAAACCAATGTTTACATATCAGCATCGTTTTCACGGAAATTTTACATCTGGTCTTTTTTTTCTGTTCATACAGTACACAGTTTTATATTTGTTTTAATTTTATATGCTTTTTCAAAGAAAGTTTAAATAATTTATATCACTATTATGTTTTTATATGCCACTAAATGTATAAAAGCAGGTTGTGTCTCAATTCAACTAAAAATGGAGAGCTATAAATAAATAAGCCCCTACATTTAAAATATGCTTTTTAATCAAATAATTCAAATGTTCGTGTATACGATTAAAATTGGTATATTTTAAAATTTTAAAGCAAAAAATATAGTCCCCATCTTTATTTATTTTCTAAGTATTAAAAAATATATTTTATTCAAGACTGCTTAGTTAAAATTATTTTTACCTAAAAAAAGCAAGACCAGCAAGACTCTTGCAGCAAGACCAAGACCAAGACCAGGCTTGCAAGACCAAGACTAGCCCGGTCTTGGTCTTGCTTTGCTCATCACTAGTGAGGGGTGGTTTTTAAGGGTTGAAATTACACAATAAATAAATAAATACATTCAGTATTATTATATTTATAATTATTTAATTTATAAATGCACAAATGAAAGAATTAAAGCAAAACATATTTTTTTACAAATTTTTAGTGTAATATTAATGAGCGATTTAATATTTCAGGGAGACAAAACACAATTTTTTTAAGATTTATCGACTTAAGGAATGACCTCTGAGGGTTGAAAAACTAATAAAAATAATAAATTATCCTTCAAAATGTTACAGAATGTATAGCCTATTCAACTTTCATGTGTTATAGCCTATTTTTACCTTTTCTTTATATTAATATATATATATATATATATATATATATATATATATATATATATATATATATATATATAATTTTTATATATATATATATATATATATATATATATATATATATATATATATATATATATATATATATATATATATATATATATATATATATATATATATATATATATATATATATATATATATATATATAAAAAAAAAATTTTTTTTTTTTATATATATATATATATATATATATATATATATATATATATTATATATATATATATATATATATATATATATATATATATATATATATATATATATATATATATATATATATATAGAGATAAAAGGTTTTATATGAAAAATATCTATCAGCCTCTTTAGGAAAAATATAATACTCTTTTAGGTACGTCATAGAGTATGAGGAAGTGTTAAAAAGAATTTAAATCAGTATTAGCACAATATTTTATAACGGAAAATGAGAGGCTTTCGATGACCCAAAAAAATATATATATTTTATGTAAAATTATATAAATTTAAAAATAATTTTAAAAAAATACATAAAGTGCTTTTAAAGCAAAGTTTTGGTTATTAAACTTTAGTTACTTAAGATCCAACGGTTTCCGTGAGGATCCTATTATTTATTTTATTCAAATACCGATCCAAACAATTTTAACACGTTTTTACAGTTCTGTAATAAGAAAACAAAATATGAGTTGAACTTGTCAAAGAGAGGAATAAATATATTTCGAACACTATTTCTTTTAATTATATAAAATCAAGTGCTAAATACACCTATATTTGAACACAAAAGGCTTTAAAAAAATACAATAAAAATTCCAGGCCAAAAAAATAACATTAAAGTTTAAAAAATCCTTTAAAACCAAACAACAGTGTGGCCAGTTAAACGAGCAATTTAATTAACTTTATCAGAATACCAAAAACAAATAAAAAATAAATAAAGTCAAGACTATTCCGTATAATACAAAAAAAAATTCTATTGAAACAATAAAACCAATACCACATACATTTTGCAACAAAAAGAGCTCGTTATAAAGAACAGAACTTTAAAAATAAAAAAATTGCAATTGTTTATGGGTTATGAGAAAAAAAAAAGTATATTTTGTAAAAACATAAAATAATTTTATGACTCAAAGGGCAGAACTTAATTAAAATGTGTCTAAGTGCCTAAAAATATTACGGAAGTAATAACACTGAACGCGGACAACTAGATCACAAATTATAAATCTGCTAATTTATTAGACTAAACAAACCTTGGATAAAACAGCCAAATATAGATTCACAATTTGGGTCCAGATTTTCATAAATAACGTTAATAATAGTTGTGTGTTAATAATAGTTGTATTGTGGCAATATTCAGCGCGGTGGGTTTCGCGGTACCTTGCACACATTTAAAACAAAATAACTTTTTTGAGCCACTTTGTATTTAAATTTTAACCAAACATTTTTTCCCCGTATTTAACATAAAGAAGGTATACTTGGTAAGAGTTGATTTAAGCAGCCGTTTTTGAGATATATGGGTTTAAAAAAAAATACTACATGTTTGATAATGGTCCAAATTATTTCAATAAATAAACGCAATTTGAAGCCAAGGCGTTGATTTAAAATAACTGTTACTAAAAACTGAATTCTGTCAAATCGAATTTAATAAACAATTTAAGTACATATTTTGATCCGAAAGAAGGAAAAATTACGGCCCATCTTTTGGTATGTGAAGTTCCTGAAATTACCGAAAGGCCTTTAATTGTAAGCGGTGTTTTTGTTGATGATTTTGGTATACCTCTGCTTTTTTCGGAGTTTATTTTAAATTGCGAGTAGTATTGGAATATCGTGAAAGAGAATTAGAAAGCGCCGATGAATTGTCCAATAAGTTTCAAATTTATTTTTGTTATGGCCGTATAGTATACCAATAAACGAATTAATAAACTTATTAGATCCCCTATTCTTGGAACTGCGAAGAGGAATGTCATAATGCAAGACATTTTACGTTAAACGTTTGTAATTATTTCCAAGTAATTATTTAAAAGAACAGTATCTAAATAGATGGATAGGTAGAGGCAATGATACATTCGCAAATTGGCCAGCTCGATCCATTGATATAATTCCGAAGGATTACTTCTTACGGGCAACTTTGCAAAGCAAAAGGTTGGTAGATACAGAAGAATAACACAGCCC
Source organism: Listronotus oregonensis (assembly GCA_019359885.1). NCBI lineage: Eukaryota > Metazoa > Arthropoda > Insecta > Coleoptera > Curculionidae > Listronotus > Listronotus oregonensis. The sequence continues at coordinate 97,868 of JAHBCN010003502.1, read as the reverse complement.
CATAAAAAAAGTGTTCGAACTTCTGGATTGAACATATGTATTTCCATGTATTTTTTGACGCTGAATCCGATCCCGAGCTCAGAAATGCCCCTTCACGTCTGGAATTGGCCCCAGGGGCCAAAAATGGCCTCTATAGGGCCTGAAAGATGGATTCCGGGATGAGGCGAGGACGAAGGTGCATTCTGAAGCCGAAACCGAATTTTGTGGTCAAAAAGTTTATGGCCAACTGAAATTGCCCGTTTGGGACCGGGAAAATGACCCCTTAGGGGCCGGAAAATCGTGTTTCGGACGGCGCAATAGCAACAGTAGTATTTTTATGTACTATTAAATTCTGGATCTTAGACTGTGCTTAAAAAGTTCATGGCCAACTGAAATTCCCCGTTTGGGACCGGGAAAATGACTCCCTAGGGGGAAAAATCGTGTTTCGGACGCCGCAATCGCAACAGTGGTTTTACGTACTTTTAAATTCTGGAACTTAGACTGTGCTCCAAAATTTTATAGCCAAATGAAATCTCCCATTGAGGACCGAAAAAATGACCAAAAACAAATCGAATTTCGGACACCGGAATCGTAACGATGCGATGGGATGCAAATATTTTTCTCAATGCTGGATCCCAAGTCATTGCCATACTACCGAAGGGTGAAGGTGGGTTACTGGTTTCACAGTTTCTTTTGTAGTATCTGTTAGATAGCCAGGACAACTACCACTCAGAAGTAATTCTTAAATTAAGGCATGAACCGAGCGTGATGGAACCTTCTCGACCTCAAACCTACTTGCAGAGTAGAAAAACAAACATACTGAAATCACTCAATTTTCCAACCCCGTCAGGGGTATTTTTTTCATGAAAATACGGAATGCCAAACGGGGAATTCCAGTTGGGCATAAACTTTTTAAGCACAGTCTGAGTCCTAGAATCTAAAAGTACATAAAAATACCATTGTTGCGATTGCAGCGTCCAAAACACGATTTTTCGGTCCCTAAGGGATCAATTTCCCTGTATCAAACGAGGAATTCCAGTTGACCATAAATTTAAAAGTACATAAAAATACAACTGTTGCGATTTTCCGGCCCCTAAGGGGTCAATTTGTTGGTTCCAAACGGGGCCATAAACTTTTCGGCCACATATCCGGCTTTGGCTTGAGAATTCACCTTCGACCTCACCTCATCCCGAAATCCATCTTTCAGGCTCTATAGAAGCCATTTTTGGCCCCTGGGACAAATTCCAGACGTGGAGAGCCATTTTTGAGCTCGGGTTCGGATTCAGCGTAGAAAAATACATGGGAATACCTATATCAGACCCACAAGTCCGAACACTTTTTTTGTGGGACTGTGTAATAAGGGAGACGTATCTAAACTGAAACCGACACTTTTAAAAATGATTACGAGACAAACGGCCGAGTGATAATCGCGTTGTTAAATTTAGCAATGGACTTAGCAATTGTTAAGAGTTAACAACGGTTTAAAATGAAAATTTCATTGTCAGTGTTATTCAATGACTTTAGTAGGCAACCTGTCAAAATCTGACATTTTGTTAAACATTCTAAACCGTTGTTAACTTTTAACAATTGCTAAGTCCATTGCTAAATTAAACAACGCGATCATCACTCGGCTGAAAGACTTCTATTAAATTTTGTACGACATATATTTATCTTTGTACACACGAAAATTGAGGTCATTTTGAACACTCGTTAAAATCATTGGTTTTAAATGAAATTAAATTAAATTTGTTGTTAATAAAACTCTTATTGGCTGCTTTTACTAAAAAATAAAATTAACAACAAATATCGGTATTTTTTTTTGTAAAATTTGTTGTTATTCTTGTGGCAATGGTGCATTACGATGTGATGCAATAGTTAGTTTGAGTAAGAAATCAAAAATTTATATTTAAATACCCGGGCGCTCAAGCTATACCTTTATTTGGTAAAAAACGTTGAAAAATTAGAATTTTTAGTGACATATTAATTTAAAGCCTTCACTTTAAACTGCGATTAATAATTATAATAAATAGGTTACGCCTGGTCATACATGAAGTATTATTTTTTTAAAACTAGATATATTTCCAGTCTTACCTTAATATACCTTTTTTAGGTAAAATATGTTAAAAGAATAAGAATTTTTATTTAAAATTTAAAGACAAAAAAGTTATTTCGTTTTAAATATGTGCACGTTACCAAAGGTGGCGCTGTTGTGATCCAACCAAGATCAAATATAATATTCTATTATAAATGTGATAATACATTATAAGACGGAATTTCCTTTTATAATAATTAATGTTTTGTATAGTTTTTACGTATCACGATAACACATTTTTATTAGTTACTTTCATTATTCAGAATTGTCATTATTGTCAAAGAACCCCAAATATTCTATAATCATTATTTACATTTCCCAAGACCTTTAACACCCTAATAAAAGGGTAGATATTTCTAAAAACACGTAAAAGTAATTTAAACTTATCCTTTGCATAATAAATGTTTCCTTTAAACTAACAATCTATTACCCTACTATTAAAAAGCTTTTAGAACTATAAAACCCTAAATAGGTTATTGTATACTTCGATCGTAAACACCCCAAATTAATATTTTAACACTTGATCTTTTCAAATAGTATTTACATACAAAAGGACAAAGGAAATTTCCAATCTTAAAATGGCTCCGCCCCTTGTGTTAGTGGTCAACACAACCCCCATTGTAGAAAAATAAGTATCTAGCAGTATTTTTTCAAGCATCAGTATCTTTAGGTTAACCATACATTTAAGTTAGTCTCTAGTAAATCTTAGTATATTCAGTGACAGTTAATATTATAAAAAAAGAAACTAAATAAATAATTTAAATAAACCAAAAAGGAATTTAATTTAAAAATAGTTTGAAAAATAATAAAACAAAATTGTAAAACTAAGTGCTACAGCCATTGTAGCAACCAAATTTAATAATAATTTGTGTTATCGGTGACTACTGCATTCGGTGGCACACAACATTTTGGTGGCAGCGGAAAACTTCTTGTGATAGTTTTGAAGGCGCGCCGAGACGCAACAAATCATCACAAAACCCCTGAACGAGCAAGGAACGTCCGGAGAATTTTTGAAGGTGCGCGGAGAACGCAGCAAAATCCTCAAGGAAGCAAAAAAAACAGCAGTGTTCTTGAAGGAGCGCGGAGAAGCAGCAGGAGCACTATTGCACGGGGTACAACCACTGGACGACTTTCAAGGAACGCCAAGACGCAGCAAGTCTCCAGGCAGTTTGGAAAACCATCATCGCATATTCCTAAGGCCTACTGAAACACCCGCGAATCTTAGCTGGACAGGAGTCGATGATGAAAAAGTAAGTCTTTTGTTTTTCAAGTGACACCGTGTTTCTCTTAATTTTAAGTGTAGGTTAGGATTTATATCGTGTTTGATTTATTGTATCTTATAATTTAGTAATCATAGTATTAAAAAAAATATATATATACAAAATTTAAAGCTGGATAGTTACTGCAAATAACAAAAAGTATATAAATTATAGTATAAAAAATATTTAAATAAATTAAAATAATAAAAACAAAAAAAAAGAAAAAATATATATTTATCGTTATATTAATTGCTTATACGAAATAAAATATCTTTATAACAAAAATATAAATATTTTTAAATTAGCTCATTCTATTTTTGATTAAAAAAATGGCTGAACGTAAAAATGCAATTGATTTACTTCAACAAATTGACTCATTTGATGGGTACGGGGACTCTAACTCCTTACAATTTTTTTTAAAAAATTGCGATGCCATGATGCAAATTGTAAAAGAAACGGAGCAAAAAATTTAGCCAATTTAATTTTTGCCACTAAGTTAAAAGGAAAAGCTCAAGAAGTAACACAATATAAAGTATTTCAGAATTGGGAAGAAATTAAGGACTTTTATTAGAACAATTCACTGATAGTAGACCACCCTCTCATTTTTTATCTCAAATAATGCATGTTAAACAACATTTTAGGGAAAGTGTGAAAGATTACGGTGACCGACTTAAAATTTTAGTTAACAAATACAAAGAAACTTGTTACCTGAATTATAACAATAACGAAGCAAAAGTTCTAATTGAAAATTTACAGTCTATTGTAGTTAATAATTTTAGAAAAGGAGTACTTGACGAAAAAACACAGATTAGGGTTATAGCGGAAAGTAGTTCTGACTTAGATAGGGCAATATCGATAGCAATAGAAATGGAGCTAGAAAGTAGCGATAAACTAAAAAATACTCAAAACAGGAATATAGGTTTTATTCAATCTAGGCATCACGAAAATAGAAATTTTAACCGTTCGAATGTAAATGCATGTATGTATTGTAATAAAAATAATCATCTGACATCCGAATGCAGATTACTTTTAAGACATGAACAAAACCAAATGAATAGAAATGCGCGTTTTAATAGACCGAATTATCAAAGAAATTTCAACTCTCAATCAAACTTTAATTCTCAGTTTTCAAATACTCAGAGTCAAAATAATTCAAATAGTTTTTTACGTCCACAAGTAAACCAAAATATTATTAATGACAGACCCAACCGTAATTTTAATCAACGTAATAGTAATAATAATACTAATTATCGTCCAAGATATAATAATAATTACAGTAATTACATCAGACCACAATCACAGTCACAATTACCACACGAATTTTGACACTACACAAAACCCACACACACTTCCAACACATACACAGACTATACAGACTATTCATGCTCAAAATACACAACCTATTAGAAATCACGTTCCACCACAACACATGGAGCAAGTAGAAATACCTACACATCACACACATCAATCCAATAGTTTTTCACATGCAGAATCAAGTACACGCTTTGATAACCATTCGGGAAACGGCCAATAAGCTTTTGCTCGCGAACAGCCGCGCAAGCGCTTTTTACCAAGTAAAAGCTGTTCAAACAATGAAAATTTTCCTCAAATTTTTTCAGAAAATAAAAATAATTTAAAAACAATCTTATTATCTGACAGTAATAAACAATTAGACGTTATTACAATTTATTCTTCTAACGTAAAAACATCGGAAATGCAACTTTTATTAGACACAGGGGCAGATGTATCATTATTAAAGAATCTATTTTACAAAAAGACCTAAATTTAAAAAGGACTCTACAATACAATTAAAGGGCATAAGTAAAGATCCTGTTTATACTTTAGGTGTTTGTCTCATTTCAATTAATTTAAACAATAATAAAAAAATAATTAATCCCTTTCACATTGTCCCTGATTGTACTCCTTTGAAAAATGACGGTATTTTAGGTCGTGATTTTTTACAAAAATATAAAGCCAAAATAAATTACGAGGATGAAGTTGTTTATTTTGAAAATAATTACTTTAAAATTTTGCCGTCCGAAACATTAACAATAATACCCCCGCGATGTGAGGTGGTGATCCCTGCATTATGTAATATTTCGGATTCCGAGGGAATTGTAAACTCTAAACAGCTTTCAGAAAACCTTTATTTGGGTTCTACTCTAACATCAGTTAATAATCATAAATGTTTAGTTAGTAATTTAAACATTTCAGATAAAGCAATAACGATTCCAATGCCAAGGGTAAATATCGATCCGATTTCTTTTAACGAACATGAATTTATACACTTAAAAAGTTCAAATCAGCTAAGTCGTTTTTATAAAATAAAAAAGGAAATAAAATTGATTCATTATTAAATATTTTTAAGGATTTTAGTGATATTTTTTATTTAGAAGGGGATCACCTAACCTGCACAAACGCGGTTAAACATACTATACCAACTGATCCAATGAAAGGACCCATTAATATAAAACCATATCGACTACCTTTTAAACATAGGGAAATAATAAATGAACAAATAGACGAAATGCTAAAAGACGGGATAATCTCACCCTCTAATAGTCCATGGAACAGTCCATTATTAGTAGTTCCAAAGAAAAGCGACTCTTCAGGTCCTAAATTTAGAGTTGTTCAAGATTTTAGAAAATTAAATGAAATTTCTGTGGGAAATGCATTTCCATTACCAAATATAACAGATATTTTAGATCAGCTAGGTAACTCACAATATTTTACAACTTTGGATTTAACTAGCGGGTTTCATCAGGTTAAAATGGATGAAAAAGATAAAATCAAGACAGCATTTAGTACGCCAACAGGTCATTATGTTTATAATAGAATGCCATTTGGTTTAAAAGGAGCTCCCGCTACTTTTCAAAGGCTAATGAACACAGTTTTAAACGGACTTAACGGTATTAAATGTTTTATTTATTTAGACGACGTGGTAATATACGCAAATAATTTAAAAGACCATAATGACAAATTAATTGAAGTATTTCAAAGATTAAGACAACACAATTTAAAACTTAAACCCTCAAAATGTCAATTTTTACGAAAAGAATGTTTATATTTAGGTGATATTATTACAAAAGATGGTATTAAACCCGACTCGTCTAAGATAGAGACCGTTTCTAAATTTCCACAACCCAAAAACCCAAAAGATATAAAGTCATTTTTAGGGCTCGTAGGTTATTATAGAAAATTTATTAAAGACTTTGCGAAAATTGCGAAGCCCCTTACAAAATTGTTAAAAAAGACGTAACTTTTAACTGGGACAATGCATGTCAAATTTCTTTTGAAACCCTTAAAGATAGCATAACCTCGCCGCCGGTCTTACAGTATCCCGATTTTTCTAAAGAGTTTATAATAACAACAGATGCAAGTAATTACGAAGTAGGAGCAATTTCTTCAAGGAAAAATAGGTAACGATCGTCCTATAGCATTCGCCAGTAGAACTTTAAACAAAGCTGAACAAAATTATTCTACTACGGAAAAGGAACTTACAGCGATAGTTTGGGCAGTAAAACACTTTCGACCATACATTTACGGTACAAAATTTAAAATTGTCACTGATCATAAGCCCCTACCCTACGTATTTAACATTAAAGATCCCGGTTCCCGACTAACACGTTTTAGATTAAAATTAGAAGAATACGATTTTGAGATAATTCATAAAGCAGGAAAAGATAACGTAAATGCAGATGCATTAAGCAGGATTATTACTACCATAAATACTAACCTTATTACTAATTATCACGAATTTCAAACTTACCTCGAAAATCATATAGTCATTAATTCAAAAGTAATCGTAAAAATACAAATAATTTTGAAGTACCAAATAATAACCCCATAATATTATTTTTGCCTAAAAATTTTGACAGTGCCCAATTTGAAAACCTAAAAAACAATAAACAAATAAAACATTTTTTAGAATCCTTTACCGATAAAGCCTCTTTAAAAAATACCTCAGCTTTTCATTATCAGAACAGTAACTCTAATGTGTTTTTACTTATAGACAATGAAAATATATTTGACAATATTAGTTACGAAAATATTTGGCTAAGTCTAGTAAGTTTACGTAATCTTATATATTCCGATAAAATTAATTTGTCATTTATTAAATATCATTATAATTTGTTAGTTAAATGGGAAATTATTCTTCCAATGATTAGATACTTGTTTAAAGATTTAGACATAGAAATAACTCTATTTAATAATAACTTAATTACCCCTACAGATTCTGAAAAAACAAATTTGTTAAATGAATTTCACAATAGTCTTTTAGGAGGACACCAGGGAGTATCTCGTACTTACAAAAAATAGCAAAACTTTATACTTGGAAAGGCATGAAAAAAGATGTAAAAAAATTTATAAAAAAATGCGAACTTTGTCAGAAAAATAAACTTTTGAAAAACAAAATGCCCATGGTAATAACGACTACGGCTTCCAAACCTTTCGAAAAATGTTTTCTAGACATAGTAGGGCATTACCGGAAACGGAAAATGGAAACAAATATATACTTACCTTTCAAGATGACCTCACAAAATACATCATTAACATTCCTAGAATAATCAAGAAGCTGCAACAGTAGCCCATTATTTCGTAACAAATATAATTTGTCTTTACGGCACTCCGAAAATATTACTAACCGACCGAGGTTCAAATTTCTAGCGAAGTTTTTAAAAATACCTGTAAACTTTAAAAAAAAAAATCAAACAAGTTATCATCCAGAATCCAATGGGGCACTAGAACGTTCTCATAGAGTTCTGGAAGAATACTTAAGACATTTTATTAGTACTTCACAAACAGACTGGGACGACTTTATACCTTTATGACATTTTCTTATAATACAACTCCACATACAGCTACACAATATGCGCCTTTCGAACTTTTCTTTGGGTACTCTCCAAATTTACCTACATCAATTAATCAGTCTCCAAAAACTCAATACACTTACGATGATTTTGTAATTAATCTTAAACAAAAATTTCAATATTCTAATAAACTAGATAGAGAAAATTTGTTAAAAAGCAAACATCAATCTAAAACAAATTACGATAAAAATAATTGTTACTTAAGAAATTTTAAAGTCGGCGATAAAGTATTATTTATGACGAATCCGTGGAAGAGGTAGAAATAAAAACTTACTTTATGGATCGGACCATACACTATTACAAAAACTCTCGAAGTAAATTATACAATTCAAAAAGGAAAAATAAGCAAATGGTCCATGCAAACAGACTAAAACATATTTACGATTAAATGTAAAAAAAAAATAAATATATATATATAATAAAATATATAATATATATATATATATATATATATATATATATATATATATATATATATATATATATATATATATATATATATATATATATATAAAATAAGTATACTATTAGGTTAATACTTTTTATATATGGAATTTACATTTCTTATTTTTATTTCAGGCTCACCATTTTAATCACAATTATTTTCTTAACGGTTATTCATGCCGAATATAAGAACTATAATATAAGTTATTATGATGTCAACCCAGGAATTCATTTTGAAAAACTTGGAGAGCTGCGCCTTTTAATAACCAATGGAAAATTTTAACTTTTGTAGAATTAGATAATATTAGTAATAAGTTGTTTTCTCTAAAGAACTCTTATAGAATAACTGTAGAACTATGTGACGACAAAAATGCACAATTATCATAATTATATATGTAAGTTATTTTTAAAATCTTCAAAGTACACTTTTGACAAAATAGACAGGGAGATAGGGTTTACATGAACTTGTAGGTTACAGTATTTCAGGTAGAAATAAGAGAGGTTGGTTTAATATCGTGGGTAAAGCAACAAAAATTTATTTGGCACTTTAGAGATTGAAGATGCACAAATTAATAACGAAAAAATATCAAAAATGTCTAATGACGAATCTTCTATTTTAAATCTTGTAAAAGAACAAACAAAAATCGTACAGTCAACCATTCTTCACTTTAATAATACCATAGGAACTCTTGATTTTAATGAAAATCTTTTAAAATCCAATATAAAAAAAACTTAAGGACGAACTAAGTAAGGAACAAAAAGATATTCAATTCTTATCTTTAAAAAATAATCTAGATGAACATATCACAACAGTAAATATGATGTTAAATCAGTTACAATTTGAAATCATGTCTTTAACAAACGCAATTTTAGTGGCAAAGAAAGGTATATTGCATCCGTCAATTTTAACACCTGTTAGGCTCGTTAATGAACTTAGACAAATTTCGGAATCCTTACCTCACGGTCTGGAATTTCCCATACCTCTAGATCCTTCTAATGCTAACCTACTTTTAAATATTATCGAATTACAGGTATATTTTGATCAGGGCCGTTTAATTTATATAATAAACATTTCTCTAATAGAAACCAATCTGTTTTATCTTTATAAAGTTTTGCCATTCCCAAAACAAGTTGCATCAAATGAATTTATTTTAATTCAGCCTTCCTCAAATTACATAGCATTAGACGAAAGCAAACAACAATTTATTACTTTTTCAGAAAACGCTATAAGTAATTGTTTAAAAATTCTAGAAAATAAAATAATATGTAAACAACAAAAACCAGTCGCCTTGGCACATTTGGTTGATAATTGCGAAATTAAGCTACTTCAGGTCAGAAATAAAATTCCAGATATTTGCGATAAACGAATTATACATTCTGATAGAGCAATTTTTATTCAATTACAAAATAGTAATACTTGGTTATTTGCAGTCCCTTACCCCGAAAGCTTAACAATATCTTGTAGTAATATAGAAAAACCCGTCGATGTTATATTAAAAAACTGTGGTAGTGTCACTATAGGGAAACAATGTAAAGCGTATAGTCCGTCTTCTATGCTTGTGCCGCACGGAAACACAATGCAGTCAAAAATATTTAGTGAATTTATTCCGCCCTTTAACATTACAGAAAAACCGACCTAAATTTAAGTGAAGTGCTTTTAAACGAACATTATAAAAGACTGTCAAAACATATCCCTGAACTTAACATAGCAAGTCATAAACTAGATGATATTGAGAAGTTAACAGACCAAATAAAAAAATAAAATAAGAGAACACTATACCTTTTCAGCGTCTGTAATCGCATATATTTAGCAATATTGCTATTATTATTTGTATTTTATAAGTTGTTTAAACAAATTGTAAAAAGAAATCTTGTTGCGGAATTGTTCCAAATTTATGTATTAAAGTAAACCAAACAGTGGAACCATCCCCCAGGGTAGATATGCTATTAGTTATAATAGAAATAGGGTTAGATATGTAGAAAGCGACGATCAGTCTGAAGAAGAAAATGTCAGCTTAAATTTAGAACACAATAAATCCATTGGTTATGTACCATCTAGGCGTACAGCAAAAAGTTAAGATATAAATTTCATATACTTTTCAAAATAATCATTAGGTGTAGTAATATGTTATTTGTATATTAGAATTATAAGTAAATTATTAGTTTGTAAGCAATAAAAGAGATTTTATTTCATTTACATTACATAAAATCTCTTATTAAGGGGGGAGGTGTTGTGATCCAACCAAGATCAAATAATATTCTATTATAAATGTGATAATACATTATAAGACGGAATTTCCTTTTATAATAATTAATGTTTTTTATAGTTTTTACGTATCACGATAACACTTTTTATTAGTTACTTTCATTATTCAGAATTATCATTATTGTCAAAGAACCCCAAATATTCTATAATCATTATTTACATTTCCCAAGACCTTTAACACCCTAATAAAAGGGTAGATATTTCTAAAAACACGTAAAAGTAATTTAAACTTATCCTTTGCATAATAAATGTTTCCTTTAAACTAACAATCTATTACCCTACTATTAAAAAGCTTTTAGAACTATAAAACCCTAAATAGGCTATTGTATACTTCGATCGTAAACACCCCAAATTAATATTTTAACACTTGATCTTTTCAAATAGTATTTACATACAAAAGGACAAAGGAAATTTCCAATCTTAAAAATGGCTCCGCCCCTTGTGTTAGTGGTCAACACAACCCCCATTGTAGAAAAATAAGTATCTAGCAGTATTTTTTCAAGCATCAGTATCTTTAGGTTAACCATACATTTAAGTTAGTCTCTAGTAAATCTTAGTATATTCAGTGACAGTTAATATTATAAAAAAAAAACTAAGTAAATAATTTAAATAAACCAAAAAGGAATTTAATTTAAAAATAGTTTGAAAATAATAAAACAAAATTGTAAAACTAAGTGCTACAGCCATTGTAGCAACCAAATTTAATAATAATTTGTGTCATCGGTGACTACTGCATTCGGTGGCACACAACAGCGCCCTCTAAATTTAGAAAATAAAAAAATAAGAGCATATTTTACTTTTTCCCCCCACAAATCTCCCCTCCGCCAAATATTGTGACAATACACCAATTATTAAAAAAATTATTTATGAAAAATTAAAACCAAATTGAACATTTGACACTCTCTATATCCAAAACCATCCGCTTTTGGACTGAAGTAAGCTCGGTTAGATCGTCATTTTTTAGCCTCACGAATCTGTGATAACATTTTTAGGCACAACCCGTGTCATATTAGCAATTATTTATTTATAAGCACTAATTTATTGTATTCGGGCATTCTTATAATATACAAATAACTTATTATTAAAACCATCATTGTTATTTTTTGTTAGTTTAACCTGAAAACTGCCAAATAAAAGCACTTTTGAATATTATATTACTTTAGTTATTACTATTACTATCTATCACACTGAATACTGGAGCCGCGCTAGGTAATAATAATAAAAAGTACCTCATTAGCTTGTTGAAAGATTGGCGGCTGTGCAAGAGCCTTCTCAGAGGATTCTAACTCACTATTCATTTCATACTGCCGAAAAAATATATGTTGTAGGACACAAAATCTCCAAGCATTTTTAGCACTATCCACATCACTAAAAACATATTCTAACTTTTCATCTCCACCTACAGACTCAATAGTAAATTCCTTTTTGTGGTTTATAACGTTGCTTATATCTGACCACCTTAAACAGAAAATACTCTTATCAAAAACTATAAAAATTAAATATTACTGCATTTTTAGAGTAGTCGCTTACAGACAAAAATGTTGAATTGTTCCATGTTATAACACGAAAGTTGGTTAAAACTAAAAATTGTTAAATAAAAAGTCCAAACAAAATGAAAAAAGAAACGGTAAAATGTTACCTGCCTAGATTGTCTTCAAAAAATAATAAATCTCACTGTCCCAAAAATCCTGAATCGAAAGGAGTTTGGCAATATAAATGTTAAAAAAGGACTGGACAATTTTTAGGACTTTTTAACAACATTTTGTTTATAATAACAGTAATTTCCGAATATAACGAACCCTTAAAAATCATTTAAAGTTGTTCGTTTTATCCAAAGTTCGTGATAACCACTAAAAATATATTATGGGCACTTTGTGTAAAAAGAAATGTTCGCTGTAAACGGGTTTGTTATACAGGGCGCCCACCCCATTCGCCTAGGTTTTTTAAGAGAAATGAAAAGAGTTGATGAAAAACTTTTAGCACGGTCATATGTGGGTCCATGAGGAGCATATTTCAAAATTATTTTGAAATATACAGTGTGACCCAAAAAGAAGGTACATATCAAAGTTATATTTTTTCTTGTGGAACACCCCATATTTTTTGAAATTTTTAGATACTATAGACCAAATAAAGGTGAGTTATTGTTATATTTCCTATACCTAAAACTAACAGTTTCTGAGAAATTTAGAGAAATTTAAAAATACAGACCATAATTTAAAAATTGTTTACACCCTGTAACATATAACGAGCTGAGAGAGAGAATACTCACAGTATAACCTTTCTCTGTCTCTCTAATGTCGACGGGTAGGAACCACCATTTCGTACACAGAGCGAGGTCTATACTTCTCCCACTGACCAATCATGGAGCTAGAGAAAAGATCTACTGTGATTCTTTTACCCTTTCTCACGCTTATTTACATGGTCAAGCGGCAAGGCTAGTAGGTATTGCTCGAAGGTCAACGTCCTGGTCTAGCTAAAGACTTCTTGACATCTTTATGCTATAGCTTAGTGACTTGTTGCTTAAATATGGCTTAACTTTGGTTTTTAAGTAAAAGCAAGTCCTTGCGAAAGTGGATAAATTATGTCAACATTAGTAGATTTTTGAACAAATCCACCTCGAAATGTCATGCTGGCACCCCCCGCCCCTCAATGTTCTTACTGGATTATAATAGTTTTTATGAAATATTTTAAAAACGGTAAAAGATAGAAAAGTAATTTTGGTGTCGTTCAATAGAGCGCAAAAGTCTGAATATTAGTAATAACAAAAATTTTTATTTATTTTTTACATTTAGACTTTACATCGAAAAAAAAAGTACAATGGGGGTGTCCACACAAACAATGGTTTAAAATCTGACTATTACATGTTTCCCATTAAAATTTAAATATTTGAATATGTTAACATTGACTCACCTGTAAAAACTTTTATAAACAAAAAAGAATATAAACTACCAAGCGATTTACTGCAGCAAGAGTTAAAATTTGACGATAAAATTGCGTTTTTAGGGGATAAACTTAAACCACATAGTAAAATATCTGTTCAGTTTGTAATTAAATATCCTATTTTATAAATTTACTTTATGGATTTTGTAATTTTAGGTTAACACGTTGAAGGACAGAGACGCTGATCAGCGTTTTTCAGAAGTTGCGATGTACACGAATATGCGTTCTCAGCTTAGTGGCTTTAAGTAGCACGACGCTGTACAACGTTCGCGTTACCATATAAATTAATGAAAACCCAATCGTCACTGTCACCATATGTATGTTCCTCCGTCCGGCATTTCTATTGGGTTTCCAAAAATCCCGAAATTTTTGGAGCTTTTACGGTAATTTGCTATTAGGGGGTAATTTTTCTGTCACTCGTATATATTTTCATTCCCACCCTCCCTGTTCCCACTAATACCTCTCCACAATTTCAACCACAACGCCGTACAGCGTCTCGAGTCGCATGCATTGTGCATTAGTAGCTAGCGTACTGCCATGTTGTAGCTGCGCAGCGTTGAACGCATATCAGCGTTGTGTCAGTTTTACCAAGTTTTAAAAACTTGTTATTGTGGCAGAACGTCCATCAGCGTCAATAATTAAAATGAGCTAAAGTAATCAAAATATGGGTTTTTACCCACCATTTAGTGGTAAAAATAGTTAGACATGCCCAAAAATCAGTTATCTTTAAAAAAATGTACTGACTAAATTGGTACCTTACAAAAATAGTTTGTGTCCTTTAACATGTTAAGTATAGTTAGTAAAAAGTACTGGTAACTGGTTCTGTAACAGTGTAACATTGTAATGTTATGTTAAGTGTAATGTTAGTTTAGTAGCAAAATAAATCTCTAAAAACAATAAGGTATTTTTTTAAATATTTTTGTTGAATATACCATTTAATAAAAAATAATGTAACTTATTTTTAAGTAACCCTGTACGTATATGATGATAATGTTTAAAAGGTTCCCAAATCACATGGTTTTTGATTTATGACAGTTGACAGGTTAAATTTGACAGGTGACAGGTAATTTTTTTTCACGAATGCTAAGGAACTTAAGATACATCTAATCCACATAAATTAAGTTTCCTAAGTCACATGGTTTTTGACATATGACAGTTGAAATTTAACAGGTGACAGCTGCCTATAATTTGTCGAAATGTAGAAAAAAACATATTTATAACAACAGTTGGTAAAACAGATTTTATGATCTTCTAACTTTACATTCAATACCGATAAATGAAAGAGAGTTATAAGTAATTGAATCGGTCATTTGAGAAACCCTGTAAGAAAAAAAAACACATCGCAGGCACAATAATTTGAGAAACACCGTAACTCCTGTATTATGGGGTTTCTCAAATAAATAACCGACGTTCATATTTATTTTACCCTTTAGTTCTATGGTAACAAGAGATGCTCAAATGTCACCTTGGCTAAAATATGGACTTACAAGGTTTCTCAAATGACCGATGCGATTGTTCTAATGTGTATGGTAAGGTCACAGTAATTTATTTTCTGTCTACAGTATGGTTATAGGTAACATTTATTTAATAATATATTTTATTTAACAAATAAATATAATATTTATTGATAATTATGATTACGTATCGATCTATAACAACTTATAGAGGCCCCCGCTAACGGCTCCATTATGTATAACCCTTGATGTAGCCCCCTGTTATAACCCCTGATGTAGCCCTCTGTTGTAACTCCTGATGTAGCCCCCTGTTGTAACTTCTGATGTAGCCCCTGTTGTAACTCGTGATGTAGCCCCTGTTGTAACTCCTGATGTAGACCCCTCTTATAACCCCTGATGTAGCCCCCTGTAGCATAACCCCCGTTTACTGACGGCCCATCTGGGCGACGGAGGGCATTCGCCCTGTTACAGAGGCAGTATAAGTGAATAAGAGATGATGACGTCAGGGAGGCGACGCCTGGCGAGGGTACCCGAGGATCACCGAAGCAGGTGTGTGGTGCAAGCTTACCCCATGTCTCTCTACTAAGGGCCCGGGAAAAATTAAAACTTTAGGGTCATCGTAATGCCCTAAAAAGGCTCTATACAAATGGTTTTTAAAGCAAAGAGAAAAACATATTTCTGTCACTGCTTTATTAATTCAAGAAAAAGCCAGGACTTTACATAATGAGTACAAAGAAACTTCATCTTTTTATACAAGTAGCGGATGGTTGCAGAGATACAAAAAACGTTTTGGAATTTAATATTTAAAAATCTTTGGATAAAAATGTCATCTGCAACTGAGTTGGTCACTCCATTCAAAGAAACATTACTTCAAAAAATAAAAAACTTCAGCTATCAAAGCAGCAGATTTATAATGCAGTTAAATCTTCTTTATACTAGAAACTCCTTCCTGAAAAAACATATGTTGGCATGGAATATATATATATATATATATATATATATATATATATATATATATATATATATATATATATATATATATATATATATATATATATATATATATATATATATATATATATATATATATATATATATATATATATATATATATATATATAAGTGGAGAGGAAGTCTCGATCGACAAGTTAAACAGCAAAATCCAATATTGGGGTATCGATCAGGTGGGCTTAAGAAAAACTCTTTTCTACTACGCCGAGCTTTCGGAAAACTTTATTCCTTTTTCAAGGCTACAATACAGAGACAGTGTGTTAAGATACAAAAAATCTTTTCTCTTATAAGCAAAAAAAAAAAATTATAGTTAAAAAATGATTTTAACAAAAACAAATATGAAAAAAATTTTTACAAAAAAAACTTTTTAAAAATTTTTTTATAACTTACGTGCAAAGTGAGTTAATTGTGAAGCAATCTTATATAACTTATCGAAATTCCCCATTTATCAAGTATAATTTATAAATACAACACATGTTATTTTTTACGATTGATCAACAAAAGTTGACCGACATTTTGTTGTCTGGTTCATTGGTTGGAACCACATGCAGCAGGTCTGCTTTACAATTAATTACTGACAGGAGAGTGGGGAGTTTTGCCTTTTTTAATATAGAATTTTGACGTGGTCAACAGCCAACATCGGCGCTTGTGTGACAGACGAGTGACGGGTTGGTTTCTTTTTTGTTAAATAAGCAAGATATGATAATTAATAGAAAAAAGCTGCACTTGGGTGACAGACAAGTGTATGTAACATATTAATTTTAAAGGGAAGTCTTAATTAAGGGTTAACAGGAAAGTGGAAAATTCATTTGATATCTTATAACCACCTTTGGCTAATAGTTATAATGAGATTGTCCAAATTAAATGATGTTATACTAGCCATGGATTTGGACAAAATGCCTTAGGTCTAGCTCTTTGTTAGTCGTGGCAATAGGTCGTGGGTTTGTTATTAAATATTCCTTACTACTCCCGTATCAGTGCCAGAACAAATACTAAGTTGTTAATTTGAAAATCCCTTCTGTGGTAATTTGTCACAAATTAAGAAATTGAAATTTGGGGCCATTACAGTTATAAAAAACAGTAATGACAAATTACCAGAAGGTGACCCTATAGACAGGCCGAAATGAAAAAACCCGTGCCCAACATAAAATAAAAACACACTATTTAAAAATCTACGGTACTCTTTTAATAGAAAAAAATAGCTTAAAATGAAAGTTAATAAGGCTCACTTACAAAAGTTAACAAAGATCTAAGCAAGTTTGCAAACCTTTACAACCGCTACTTACAATCAAGCTATATAATTAAGGGTTAAAATATTAAAACAAAAAGGTAATTGAGCATAGGTGGAAATAGTTACAAGAAATTTAAAATTATATGTTACTTAATCCTAGATTTTTAAAAAAGGGTACTGCTTAATAAAAACGCGTTTAAAAAATAAGGTGTGCAACTTATCTGCGTGCTCCTCTACGTGGACTGAGTCAGGTCTCAAATATTAACTTCTAAACACACTGTCTGATGTTAGACTTCTTGTGCAGCTACGGACTGGTCGTTAGCAGCTAAAGGAGCTTACAAACTCCGACTCAATCAAGGAGTACTCTGGTTATCTTGCAACAGGCTTAAAAGGGGCTCATGTGTTCGTCACGGGAGCCTCAAGGAAATCTTTCCTCCAAACTGGGTAAAGAAAGAAAGAACGTAAAGTGAAACTGAAACGGGATACGTCAAGGAAATGAAAATGAAACCGGCCTTATCTGAAACAAATATTAAATTACTAAACAGTGGAAAACAAAACGTGTCTTTTCAGGTTAGGTTTTTGACACTTTAGGAAAATAACGAATTTATGCAAAATATTAATGAAAAGCTTAAATATGGAGGAAAACATACCTTTATAGGCTCAAGATGGAAGAAAATTAATGGTTTTCACAAAGATATCTAAGGAGTTTTCCCAAAACCAAAAAATTGCCTTTCGACAGCTGGGCCGGTTAGACAGAAGTGATTTTGAAAAGGTCAATCCTCGATGTCAAACGAAAAGTGACATTTGTCTACTACAGAGGGTTTCACAATGTCGATCTGCAGTCTTCCAGAAATCGGACCGCTTACAAACCAAGGATTTAAAAGTTACGTGAAATACCACTGCTTTCATCAATACTCAATGGCACGAATAGATTTGCATACCAGGAAATTACACCAATAAAAGAAATAACAACCATAAAGATTTACACTAACAAACAATGGCACAAGAGCCTCTAGGTATTGTATACTCGAAGAATTTCCCATAAATGCTTTTCAGGCTGCCGCGACCTGTTCAAACTTAAGTTTCAGCGTTTAATTCACGAGACGGCGCGCACGGGTAAATTAACAAAATGTGGCGAATGCGCTAGAAATTAATATTCGCTTTAGTAATTGAGATATATCCCCAAAAAACAACTGTTTAAGCCTAAATGCTACTTGCACTGTTACAATCTTTTCTTGTTTAAGTTTTCTAATGTTCTTGGAATTTTGTCAGGGTTTTCAGTTGTTGTTGGGTTTCTATATTGAAGAAAAAGAAAAAGGAAAAAATTTTTTCTTTCTAAAAGAAAAGGGTTTTTTTTGAATATATGTTGCGTCAGCTGCACTTGGGTGACAGACAAGTGAGAGCGACACATAATCTTTTGAAAGCACAAGGGGGAAGTAAGAGGGAGAGAGAGGTATTAGCACCCTATTGAGGCCGACACTACAATAATAATTTAAAAAATTAAGAAAAGAAATACACAAAAATTAAAATAAAAGTATTTACTCGCCACCTATGGTACAGGTGCGCGCGCAATTTTTCCTTTTCAGTCGACACTGGGCATGTCACATATGCGTACCTTTCAGTTCAGCCATCCCCTTCTCCTGTCAGTAATTAATTGTAAAGCAGACCTGCTGCATGTGGTTCCAACCAATGAACCAGACAACAAAATGTCGGTCAACTTTTGTTGATCAATCGTAAAAAATAACATGTGTTGTATTTATAAATTATACTTGATAAATGGGGAATTTCGATAAGTTATATAAGATTGCTTCACAATTAACTCACTTTGCACGTAAGTTATAAAAATTTTTTAAAAAGTTTTTTTTGTAAAAATTTTTTTCATATTTGTTTTTGTTAAAATCATTTTTTAACTATATTTTTTTTTTTGCTTATAAGAGAAAAGATTTTTTGTATCTTAACAAACTGTCTCTGTATTGTAGCCTTGAAAAAGGAATAAAGTTTTCCGAAAGCTCGGCGTAGTAGAAAAGAGTTTTTCTTAAGCCCACCTGATCGATACCCCAATATTGGATTTTGCTGTATATATATATATATATATATATATATATATATATATATATATATATATATATATATATATATATATATATATATATATATATATATATATATATATATATATATATATATATACACCGGGTGTTGCTCCGCCGAGCGGGACATATGGAATCCCATGTAAATTTTGAAGGCTCCCCTAATTATTTTAGAAAAAAATGCTATTAGGATTTATTGAAATGAAAATTTGAGCATTTTTCAACCCACCAGTAAAGAGTAAACTGCTTAAATACTTCTGCAACGTAGTATCTCATTATGCACCCTGTACTCTAGAAATCAATAATAAAAACACCATATCGATTTATCAATGACAATTTAGATCATTAATTTATAATGTCATTGCCAAAACTGAACAATTTTATACGGGAATTTCAAAAAGAATCCTCGCATTTCATTTTAGTTTACAGCTAATTCCAACACATGCACTCACAGTTACGCAAGACAATAAAACAAATTTGTCTACATTTAGAAATCAATTTATGACGAAAATATCAGGATTTAATCAAATGCTCAAATATTCCTCCATTAACTGCCAGACAATAACCCAAAAGATTATAAAACTCATTTCTTACGTTGGCTAGTTGGTACATCGATATTCTGGCACATTCAGCGGATATAGCATTCCTTAGCTGGTCTAAATTTTCATATTTTTTATTGGTATAAAGCTTAATTTTTAAATGTCCCCATAGAAAAAAATCGTTTGGAGAAAGATCCGGAGACCTGGCTGGCCAAGATATTGCGTGGTTCGGGCCTATGATGTCGTTATTAAATGCGTTGTTCAAGTATTCGTGCACAGCTCTCGTACTGTGTGCTGGGCAGCCATCCATTTGATACCAAATCTCTTGATTTTCACGAGCAAGGTTGTTCAAAGCAGGCAAAATTTGTTCCTCCAAAAGTTCCAGAAAGTAGTTCGCATTCAAATTTCGGTCAAGGAAAAATGGTCCAAGGATATGGTGGCCGAAAATTCCCACCAAAACATTAATTTTTTGTGGATATGGAGTCCTTGTATCAACAAATCGATTTTGGTTTTCGTTACTCCAGTACCGGTAATTTTGAATGTTGGGTTCGTTGTTCAATGTAAAAGTGCATTCGTCAGTAAAGCAAATATTTTGTAAAAAACCTCTGGCAGTGTTTGTCCCCTCCATCATCTCAAAGCAAAATTCCTGTCGTCGTATTTCGTCTCCGTCTCTTAATTCTTGGTGTCTTTCGTACTTATAAGCGTGGTATTTACATCTTTTTAAAATTCGAGATATTGTGGTGTGGTCTTGTCTAGTAATGTCCTCCAGTTGTCTCGTGCTAATGTTTTCTTCGGCCTCCTCTACACAAAGTATCACGTCTAAATCCCTCTCGTTTTGTACAATTTGTCTCTGATTTTCACGTCGATTTTCTTCACATTTCACTGTAGTTTCAAATTTTTTTATCGTCCGTCGATTTACTTTGGTATTGCCTATTGGGAAAATAGGCTGCAAACATGTCCGCTACTCTCGATTAACTATTTCCTGATAAAATCATTTTATAATAGTGATTTTTCTTGATTTGAGTAGTTCATTATTTAAAAATGATGTGACATTGATCTGACAACTTGAAAGTAAGAGGTTAAATAATTTTTCTGGTATTTTATCCTATAATATTTTCATCTAAAATAATTAGGGGAGCCAATATTGGACCACTTCAAAATTTACATTGAATTCCCTATGTCCCGCTCGACGGAGCACACCCGGTATATATATATATATATATATATATATATATATATATATATATATATATATATATATATAATTTGAACTTATCAAAGTTAATAATAACAAAGATTCAGGGTGTTAAACTTTTTAATTTTCTTTTTTTTTTTAATAAAAAAAAAAAATTCTTGGTAACAAATGACTGCAGGTAGCTAGGTAAAATTTGGGATCTGGGGGTTTTAAAGGCGAGAAATTTAGATTCGTCCACCTTTTGTTTGGCTACTGAGGCCATTCGGCCTAACTCAAAATGGTAACTTTTTTAGGCTTAAAATATTGACCTGTTTATAAAAAATAAGTTACTATAAATCCATCTGCATCAAAAATGACCTCAAAGGTCACTGGGGATTTGGGGACTTTTGAGGGTGATTTTGGGGGGGTTGAAGGCGTTTTCGGGTTTTGTGCCCTGGAAGATCTTTGATCTTTGATCAGCGTGTTTAGAACTACCACTGTGCAAAGTTTGAAAACAATCGGATAAAATTTATTTTCCATTAAAAATTTGCAAGATCCATTAAAGTGCGTTTATCTCGAGAACGGCGGCTCCTAGAGACTTAAATAAAGTATACATTTTTGATGCAGATGGATTTATAGTAACTTATTTTTTAATAAACAGGTCAATATTCTAAGCCTAAAAAAAGTTACGACATTTAAAACGAAGTGAGGTAGGCCGTACTGGCGCCCTCTGTAGCACATTAAAAGCGTGGACAAAATTAAATTTCTCGCCTCAAACCCCAGATCCCAAATTTTGTACCGCCGGTCTTGGTTAAAAATTATTAAGAAAAACGAAAGCAAAATTAAAAGTTTAACATCCTGTATCTTTGTTATTATTAACTTTCGGATAAGGCAAGTTTACGTAAATTGCATTATTTTGACCCAAGGAATCTGCTGTTGCTCTGTCCTATTACTTTTGGGGACACCCTGTATATATATATATATATATATATATATATATATATATATATATATATATATATATATATATATATATATATATATATATATATATATATATATATATTATATATTATTATTATAATATATATAATATATATATAAAATTAATATATATATTTATATTATTATTATTATTATATATATATTATTATTATATTATTATATATTATATATATATATATATATATTATATTATTTTAGGAAGGTTGTTCAAACAAAAATTTGTTTCAAAAGTTCAAAAGTACTTCGCATTAAATTTGGTCAGGAAAAATGTAAGGATATGTGTGAAAATTCCCCAAAAAATTAATTTTTGTATATGATCCTTTATCAACAAATATTTTGGTTTTCGTTTCTCCAGTACCAATTTTGAATGTTTTCGTTTTAATTAAAAGTGATTCGTCATAAACAAATATTTGTAAAACCTGTCAGTGTTTGTCCCCTCCATCATCTCAAAGCAAAATTCCTGTCGTCGTATTTCGTCTCCGTCTCTTAATTCTTGGTGTCTTTCGTCTTATAAGCGTGGTATTTCATCTTTTAAAATTTCGGGATATTGTGGTGTGGTTTGTCTAGAATGTCCCCAGTTGTCTCGTGCTAATGTTTTCTTGGCCTCCTTAAAAAGTATCATCTAAACCCTCCCGTTTTGTCAATTTTCTCGATTTTACGTCGATTTTCTTCCCTTTGAATTATTGATTACTGTGCCTGTAGTTTCAAATTTTTTTTTTCGTCCGTTCTTTTGTCGATTTACTTGGTATTGGCCTATTGGGAAAATAGGCTGCAAACATGTCCGCTACTCTTCGATAACTATTTCCCTGATAAAACCATTTTATAATAGTGATTTTTTCTTGATTTGAGTAGTTCATTATTTAAAAATGATGTGACATTGATCTGACAACTTGAAAGAAGAGGTTAAAAATTTTTCGTATTTTATTATAAACTTTCTAATAATACAGGGCGCGTAAGAAGATAGGAGATTCGTAACTTATTTTAGCATTTATCTCCTAGCTGGCGGACTGAGAAGAGCAGAAATTTGTACACCGGGTACAACTTTTCGTGTTCTTTAAAAAATCCTAATAATATTTTCATCTAAAATAATTAGGGGAGCCAATATTGACCACTTCAAAATTTACATGGGATTCCCTATGTCCCGCCGACGGAGCAACACCCGGTATATATATATATATATATATATATATATATATATATATATATATATATATATATATATATATATATATAT
>JAHBCN010003502.1:72500-74262 GCA_019359885.1 Listronotus oregonensis | reverse complement strand
CCACCAAAAGAGCTGATGTCAATTTAAAATTGAAAATTATTTATATTAAATAAAAGTAAAAATGATTAAAAATTACTATTTTATATAACAAAGCAACTAAACTAAGTTAAAGTAAATCCTCTTAAGTTTTAAAAAAACTAAAGCAAGAAAAAAAGAGAAAAGTTAGGTTATAATTGCAAAATAAAATACCTCGGTTAAATCTGTATATATTACACCCCCAAAAATTTTTATATTGTCTTAGATTTAAAAAAGGGTTTTTTAATAGAAAACTACTTACCTTATTCTATTTTACATAAAATGTCCAAAAAACTTCGGTAATGTAGCACAATATCCACCAACAACACTCCTCGCTATGACATACGTCTAATTGCCATAACCAAAACAGATATTATTTATATTCGCCGAATTGAAAGTGATCTCGTCAGGGGTTCTGATTGGACAATCGACCGACGACCATTTTCAAGTTTTTGGTTTTTTTTTTTTGGGGTTAGGGGTGAAAATCCCCCGAAATTCGAATATATTTTAATATATATATATATATATATATATATATATATATATATATATATAATATATATATATATATATATATATATATATATATATATATATATATATATATATATATATATATATATATATATATATATATATATATATATATATATATATATATATATATATATATATATATATATATATATATATATATATATATATATATATAAAAGGTAAAAATTTAAAAAAAACTTCCCACCCCTATTATCTCGAAACGGGGGGGGTTTTTTATAAAATCGGGGGGAACACGTCGATTTTATTATCGGGGGGAACAATTTTATAGAAATAACTTTTTCTTTAAACCCCCAAAAACCCTCCAGAACCCCCCCCAAAAAAATCTTAAATGGCAATAGGGGTTGAGTGATACCTCATTTGAAAGTTTTTTTAATTCTCTACATTTTAACACCTTATTTTTTAAATTTGAGTGCTGGTTGCCAAGTTAGGGTTATTTCATTGTTAAATTACTTATTAATAAACATTATTCCTGTAATTTTTTTAATTACGTTAAAGCTATGATTTTTTTTTGGAACGTGTTTGACCATAAAGAAACCGGTGCATTTCTCAAAAAAAATTTTTAAAAAAATCCGACAAATTCTTTTTCATGAAAGATAATACATTATTTTTTTTTTTTTTTTTTTTTTCTTTTTAAGGAATTCGTCCAATACAGTTTGATGATATGATAAAAAATTTTTAAAATATTTTTTTAGTGAACTTTCCACCAGTCAATGCACTAGGTATTTAAATCGGATAAAATTTATTGCGATAATTTGTTTTTATTGTTAGTTACTATGGTATACATTTTTAAAAAGGAAAGAATTGAAATGATTTTTATTTATGGCGAGCAAGGAAGATGGCAAGAAGAAGGGGGGGGTTTTTAATAATAGAAACCCTAATTGTAATGAAACCCCCAAAAGATACATTTGGAGAAAAAAAAAATTTTTTAATGAAACGGGTTCATTTGGGAAAAAAAAAAAGGGCAAATCGGCTTTTTTAAACGAAGATGCTCAAGTAGAGATTTTGGGAACTTTTTTTTTGCAGAACCCACCAATTCTCTCCGTGGGGGCACGTCTAACTGGAATGTCACATGAAACTGAGACGAGCATTACAGTTACATAAATATCATCCGAACAAGATGCAAATTTTACAGGAACTTCATGAGGACGATTTTGATAGGAGAATGAGTTTTGCGAAATTATGTCCAACT
>JAHBCN010003502.1:0-67500 GCA_019359885.1 Listronotus oregonensis | reverse complement strand
ACACACCGGCAACATTGGACCACTGCTTAATTCTGGCTTCCCAACCGCTGTGTTCGCACGTCGTTGTCGTGGTTGGGCCCAGTAGGGTCTTTTGGAACATGCCCTAGAGTTGCTGGTTATCGGCAACTTTTGTTACCACCGTATGGAACGGGATCCGAAGCTTAGACGAACACAAAGCTTACCTCAAGGTGTTAGCATACCCTGCTGATGAGTCAATGACATCCAGTGCCTTAAACAGGTGTCTCCAACGGTGCCTCTGAGATACAGGGCGACCTCTCAGAGTATCTAGCCTTACTGCGGTAATGCGGGGCTCTGCCGTTGTGGACTATTACTTCCCTAGCTCCAAACAGAACGGGGACAGAACCGCTTTTGTATGGAAAAGGGTTCCCTGGCTTTAAACAGAAAACGAATAGAACCGTTTTCATAGGGAAAAGCCGGAGAACGGCATATTAATAAAAAAAGGACCGATACCATTAGTATGCCTATAATGACCTTCATTCGCTTTCAAACACACACATAAAAGTTCGTGGTTTTTTGGGCCGTTTTTGTTACAAGTTGTTGCAATTTACAAAGCTAATTAAATTTCTTTACAGCGCCACACAAAAAGAAATTGCATGTATTAAGGTATACCATAA
This sequence comes from Listronotus oregonensis, assembly GCA_019359885.1. Classification (NCBI taxonomy): domain Eukaryota; kingdom Metazoa; phylum Arthropoda; class Insecta; order Coleoptera; family Curculionidae; genus Listronotus; species Listronotus oregonensis. The sequence goes on along the minus strand of JAHBCN010003502.1, from coordinate 66,865 downwards.
AATGTAACACAATGTCGAAATTGTTGCACAGCCTATACAAGGATGTTATGAACTGGATAACTCTCTCGATATAGTATCGTTCTTTATCGAGTATTCAGTCGTTTTTTCAGCGCATAAAAGCATCAAACATTAACTAAATACAACACGGTGCAAAAATCAAATACAAAACACAAAAATTCTGCCATCTCAACGACTGCTGCCATTACGGAAACGTTCGGATTGGCTGGCCATATTTCGCCATACTGCCCAAATAAATTATATTACTTTTCGTTTGTTTACGACCTGACGATAATTAAAGAAATGTGTCATTTTATGTTTACATTCGCCATTTCATTTTTAAGTTAATATTAGAACATACGACGAGGGTATGATATATTCTTAGCCTTGACTAGAAGTGGCGATGCTATTGGCGAACTTTTGTTGGTATTTTGGAACACCTTTTTAACTATACGTTTAAATGGTGCAGGTGATTTCCAGAAACATTTTTTTAAACTAACAGTTCTTTTATATTGTTCCGTGACACCCCGTATAAAAACACGGATCCTGGTTTTACACCTTTTTATTGGAAATCTGGTTTACAAACGTTTCTATGGTAACACTTCAACGTAACGTAATAATGACAACTGTTTAACCTTTAACTGTCTGTCAACTTCTTATCTCGTCGGAATACAAAACTAAACTGGCCCTTGCGGATTTTCTTCGCGCTTTATATAGTAATGTGGAAAAGAATGGAAAAGTCTGGAAAAGTCTAGAATTAGCTGGAAGAATTCTTTTACTACAGGATGCCAGAAAAGTGTGAAAAGGATGTCTCCAGCGCCCTCAGGATAATCCGCAATGACCGTTGAAAAAGGGAAAAACTAAGGTAACCTACTTTAAATAAATTATTAACCTAAATAAAATAAGTCTAACCTTTTATATTTCTATTAACTAAACACTAACTAAAGTCCGTAACATTGCCCCCTCCCAAGTCTTGATCGTCTCGATCAAGTATCTTCTTGATCTTGATAGCGGCACAGCCGTTCCAGGTGTACAACTTTCATCTTCGCCTGTGGGCTCTTCTGAATTCCGTACACCAGATCATTAAGCCGGGTCACTACTTTATATGGTCCTTCCCATGACTTCTGCAATTTCGGTGAACGCCCCTTGGTTCTTTTTGGATTGTATAGCCAAACTTTTTCACCGACCTGGAATTCCCGATGATTAGCTTTAAGTCATAGCGGGACTTCATACGGTCACTTTCTTTCTGTAGCTTATTACGAACCCCTTCATGTATTTCTTGAAGCTGTTTACTGAGCTGACTTACATAATCTTCTGCTGGTTCTTCATTGGTGGATGATCGTCCAGTAAGTAAGTCAACTGGAAGGCATAACTCCGCTCCAAAAATGACTTTTGCAGGTGACGTTCCAGTTGTTTCGTGAACTGCGGAGCGATAGGCTAGTAAAAACTGCTGTATACAGTTGTCCCAGTTACTTTGTTGGTCATTTACCTTAATTTTCGGGTAGTTATCAAGAGTTCTGTTAAATCTTTCGACCATTCCATCTGACTGGGGATGAAGGGGTGTAGTTCTGGTTTTATGGATACCCAGGAGATTACAGAGGTTCTTAAATAGATCGGACTCAAAGTTTCTACCTTGATCAGTATGTCTTTCTCTTGGTCCTCCATATCGGCAAATCCATTGTTGAAATAGTACGTCGGCAATAGTGGTAGCTTCTTGATTTGGTATTGCGTAGACTTCCGGCCATTTGCTGAAGTAATCCATCACTACCAAAATATAGCGATTCCCAGATTTACTTAGTGGAAATGGTCCTGCTATGTCTATAGCAATTCTTTCAAAAGGTGCTCACACATTTTGCACCAGTCTTTAACATCAGCACGACTTCCCAGCCAGTAGAACCTTTCTCGAACCTTTTCAAGAGTCTTCATTACTCCGAAATGGCCACCTCCTATACCATTGTGCAAGGCTTGCAATACTTCTGGAATCCTTTTGGTTGGTAGTATTGTCTGATAGGTATGGCTTTTGCCGTCAGAACTTTCCCAGACTCTTTTCAATAGGCCATCTTTCATTACCAAAGAGTCCCATATGGCCCAGTACCCTTTATATCTCGGAGACTTTGAAGCTACTTTTTGATATGAGGGTCGTTCTGAATTTTCTGTCTTAAGTTCCACAATATCTCCAAGATCAGGATCCTCTCGTTGTTCTTTTGCAAGGATTTCAGGGTCCCATTCTTAAGAGCACTGGATGCGGGTTCTTCGGCAGTGAAATTCATCGGGATCTTCTTGTTCTTCACGTCTACTGCAATGTTTACAATCTTCGGGGCAATGTCTTCTTGATAGAGCGTCAGCATTTTTATGGTTCAATCCTCTTCGATGTTCAATCTTAAAATCGTATTCTTGAACACGTTGTAACCATCGAGCTATCTGACCTTCGGGATTCTTGAACTGAAGCAACCATTTAAGTGATGCATGGTCAGTCCTCAGATGAAATTTCTGGCCATAAAGGTACTTGTGAAAATGTTCCAGGGATTTGACGATAGCTAGAAGTTCTTTTCTAGTCACACAATAATTTCGTTCAGGTTTTGAAAGAACTTTGCTGAAATACGCTATTACTTTTTCTTGGCCATCTTGTATCTGTGACAAAATTCCACCAATAGAAGTATTGCTTGCATCAGTGTCCACAATAAATGTTTGATTGGGTTGAGGATATGACAACACTGGAGGACTGCAAAGGGCTTTCTTCAGTTGTATAAAGGCTGCTTCACATTCTTCGGTCCATTCATAGCTTTTGTTGTTTTCGGTAAGTCGATGTAATGGTCTTGCAATGTCAGCAAATCCATGTATAAATCTTCGATAGTAAGTGCACAATCCCAGGAAACTTCTAATTTCATGCTTGTTTTTCGGTAAAGGCCAGTTTCGGATAGCTTCTGTCTTTTCTGGATCGGTTTTCACTCCTTCTTCAGTAATTATGTGCCCCAGGTATTTAGCTTCTTTTTGAAAAAGGTGACATTTCTTTGGACTAAGCTTCAGTTGGGCAGATCTTAACTTCTGAAAAACCTCTTCAACATTTTTCAGGTGGTCTTCAAATGTTTTTCCAAGAATTATGATGTCATCTAGATATACCAGGCATGTTTTCCAAGTTAGTCCCCGTAATGTTAACTCCATCAATCGTTCAAAAGTAGCAGAGGCATTGCATAAACCAAATGGCATAACATTAAACTGCCACAGTCCGGTTCCGGTCGAGAAGGCAGATTTTTCCTTATCTTCAGGATGAAGTTCTACTTGTCAATAGCCACTTTTCAGGTCTAAGGTCGAAAACCATTTTGAACCCGTCAGCGAATCTAGAGTATCGTCTATTTTTGGTAATGGAAAACTGTCCTTCTTCGTGACGTCATTAAGTCTTCTGAAGTCACAATGGTTTCATAATCGCATTGCTTCTCCTCGGGAACGTTTCTTAAAACCTCCATAGCTTCACCTCGAAGAGCAAGCACGTGCCTTCTCTTGTGAAATCCATTTATTACCGTTGGCAGCAGCTTCAAATTGTCAGAGATACGTAAACCAGGGTACCTTGCCGTCAAAAGTTGGTGGTTTCATAATAGTCGTTGCAGTACCACTTTCTAAGACGACGCCTGTACTAGCTATCTTTTGAATTTGTCGCTGTAAATGTTGGACTTCTTGTTGCATTTGACCTTGGATTTGATAAACTTTGTCTTCAACCGATTGTTGTATTTCTTGCATCTCTTCTTTAACATCTTCCTTGGTAAGTTTTAATTCAAATAGCATTTGTTTTCTTAGCTCATCTTGACTTTGTTGAAATTCTCCTTTTAGGTGTTCTCGAATTTTCACCATCTTTTCTTTAAGCTCTTGTTTCATTTCTTCTTGGCTCTTTTTGATGTCTTTTTGAATTTTTTCGATCTGTTGTCTTGTTTCTGCTTCACTTCTCTTCATTTCCTCTTGATTGGTCTTTAATTCTCTTTTTAGATCTTCTCTCATGGATTCTTGGCTCGTCTTCATTTCTTTCTTCAGATCTTCTTGACTGGTCCTCATTTCTTTCTTTAGATCTTCTTTCATGGATTCTTGGCTCGTCTTCATTTCTTTCTTTAGATCTTCTTTCATGGATTCTTGGCTCGTATTCATTTCTTTCTTTAGATCTTCTTTCATGGATTCTTGGCTGGTCTTCATGTCTCCCATCATTTGCTTCATCCGTGCAGTTAATTCTTCCATAGCTGCTGTTTACTGTCTGGTCCCAACAGGCATTCAAATATTCTTAATCACTTTCGCTTTTTTTTTGTAGGTCCTCGTTCCGCTTCTGACACCAAATGTTCCGTGACACCCCGTTTAAAAACACGGATCCTGGTTTTACACCTTTTTATTGGAAATCTGGTTTACAAACGTTTCTATGGTAACGCTTCAACGTAACGTAATAATGACAATTGTTTAACCTTTAACTGTCTGTCAAGCTCTTATCTCGACGGAATACAGAACTAAACTGGCCCTTGCGGATTTTCTTCGCGCTATATATAGTAATGTGGAAGAGAATGGAAAAGTCTGGAAAAGTCTAGAATTAGCTGGAAGAATTCGTTTACTACAGGATGATGAAAATAATTCTAACCTTTTATATTTCTATTAACTAAACACTAACTAAAGTCCGTAACAATATCATTTAAAAAAATAACATCAATGTTGTAAAATTCTTTGAAAAAAATAGAATTAACAGCGACAACAATTTATTGCAGGTTTCTAATGGTTTACGAAAACTCTTCGTCCTAATTTTTCCCCATTAAAAAATGAGTTACTGAGTTTACACGTGGTCGTCGGACGATGTTTCTATAACTTGGGCCATTCACGTAAGACTACTTAGTTCTACCTTCACTCAAGTTATTCTTATTCAAAAGTTTTAGCGGGGGTGAGCAGGCTTGCGTGTTTCAATGATTTTTAGAGCGAGACCAATAGGGCCACCCATGCGGGAAGGTCTAAGAGGAGGAACCAGGCTAAGAAGGATCCAAACCCCAATCCAGTAGCGTTATGCGACCCGTACCGAAGGATGGATGGCACCGGGGTCAAAAGGTGTCGTGAACGGAGCCTCTGGGATACAGGGCGACCTCCCAGAGTAAATAGCCTAACGTATGTGTTGGGGCACCGCAGGCGCTCACCACCTTCCCCATTACTCGTGGGATCCTAATGGACGACCAAGAAAATACAAATAAAAACTCAAGGGAGCAGAGAAGCGATTCAGGGTCCTTCTCCAGCGGACCACAATAGCGAAACACATTTCACTCCATAGGCCGCTGCGATGCCAGGACGAAATATCAGGGTGCTGCAAGCCAACCTGCAGCATAGCAAGGCAGCAACAGCAGTCCTTGCTAACGCCATGATGAACTTTGACGTGGCTCTTATACAAGAACCCTGGGTCTACGGAGGAAAGGTAAGAGGATTAGGGAAAGTGGGTGGAAATCTAATATACAGTGGAACATCCAACGTCCCCCGAACGTGCATAATAGTCAAAACATCAAGATACTACCACTAACTAATTTTTGTTTTAGAGACCTGGTACTTGTTAAAATCAGGTAAGGGGATAGGGTCATGCCGAAGGAATTAATTTTCGGATCGGCATATCTACCCTATGATGACCCTGACCCCTGACCTACCACCAACCAAGGAGATGGAAGACCTGGTGAGAAGCTGTAGAGGAAATGAATCGCAGCTCATTTTAGGATGCGATGCAAATGCACACCACATCACCTGGGGAAGCACGGACACAAACCCACGAGGTGAATCTTTATTACAATTTATTATGGCAAACAATTTGGACATAGTCTGTTCGGTAGCGTAGTGGTCAGAGCCTCGGCTCGCCGCGCCGGCGATCCGGGTTCGAATCCCAGCCCCGCGGGGCAGACATATTTAGGTAGAAGTTATTTAAAAAATAACGTCCATGGTGGCACTACTGTGTCTAAAAGGTGCTGTGAAATGCAATATTTGCATGTTTAAGTGCTTGGGCAGCGTTGACGGAACTGGGGCATAAAAGATGGGTTAAACATCGGAAAACCCGGCACTCACGGTACTCTGGTATTTAGGAGTATATATGTATATGTATATGTCTAATATAGTATATATGTATATGCAAAGCCTTCGTGAGTTGTCACAAAGATTAAAAAAAAAAATATTAAATGTAGGCAATAAACCCACTTTGGTAAATAGTAGACAAAAAGAGGTATTAAATATAACACTAGCTACAACCTAAGTTGGAAGCAATGTTATCAACTGGCATGATCTGAAGACATAAGTTGCTCAGATCATAGACACATAAATTTCACGATAGGGAGACATGAACCTACTGAAGAAACATATCGTAAACCTCAAAAAGCGGACTCGAGAAATGTGCCCTGGTGGAACGAGGAACTCACCAAACTAAAAAAGAGAGCAAGGAGATAATAGGGCATTATCGGATAGGGAATCATACAAGAAGGCCCTTACCGAATATAACAAGGCAAAGCGGACTCGAGAAATGTGCCCTGGTGGAACGAGGAACTCACCAAACTAAAAAAGAGAGCAAGGAGATAATAGGGCATTATCGGATAGGGAATCATACAAGAAGGCCCTTACCGAATATAACAAGGCATTGAGGTAAGCTAAAAGAGATTCTTGAAGAAGGCACTGTGAGGAAATTGAAGAAACTCACGAGGCAGCCAGACTCCATAAGATTCTTTCTAAAGAACCTCAACTACAAATATTTTTACTTTAAAGAAACCCACCGGGGATCACACAGGAACGGCAAATGAGACCATGAGAGAACTACTCAGGGTACACTTTCCGGGATGCAAAATAACCAACATGTCACTGGAAGACTGTAAAACTTCAGACCTAGGAAGCCCAGGATACTGCTCCAGGGAAGACTGGCAGGTAGCAAAATCAGTGATAAACGTAGACAAAATTAAATGGACGATAAACTCATTCGACCCATATAAATCGCCAGGAACGGATGGCATTTATCCAGTTATGCTCCAGAAAGGACCACAGCTTTTACTACATAGACTGTGTCTACTTTTAAGAGGCAGTCTGCTCAACAACCTAGAGACTAATCAGAGTAGCATTCATCCCCAAACCTGGGAAAACCGGACAGGATGGGGCAAAAGCTTTAAGACCAATAAGTCTGATGTCGTTCGTGCTTAAGACCCTAGAGAAGTTGCTGGATAGGCACATTAGGATAAATGCACTTACGAACAGACCTCTACACAAGGACATACATGAGCTTGTAGAAAAGGCCGATATGCTTTCAAATACAAGGAGGTACTAATGTGTGTCTTCCTAGATATAGAAGAAGCGTTTGACAACACGTCGATCTATCTCAAACGTGTCGAGACGCAGAGGGCACGACGCAACAAGCTGAAGGTGGATCGACTGCATGCTTAAGAGCAGATCAGTATATACTTCAATACTTAAAGAAACTCTTGTAGCTCAGGTTGAGCGAGGATGTCCGCAAGGGGGAGTTCTGTCCCCACTGCTTTGGAACCTTGTCATGGCCGACCTACTAAATGTCCTTTAAATTAACTCCTTAACAAACATTGGAATACTCAGACGATCTCGTCATTATGGCCCAAGGAAAAATTAACAACACTGTTAGGGATAAAATGCAACAGGCCCTAAACGCAGTTACCAGATGGACGAGAAAGAAGGGACTAAACATAAACCCTTCTAAATCAGCCATAGTTGCCTTCACCAAAAGGAGAAATCTAAAGGGTTTAGGACCCCTGCCCCACGAGCTGAAGCAATCAAGATTGTGAAAGAGGTAAAATATTTGAGTGTCATCCTAGTCTCTAAACTTACCTGGAACCAACATATTCAGAAAATATGAAAGAAAGCGGAGATGACTCTTATGTTAATCAGACGCGCTTATGGGAAAACATGGGGCCTTAAACCGAACATGGTTTATTGGTTATACACCAGGGTAGTAAGGCCTATGATAACATATGCATCACTGGTATGGTGGACAAAAATGCGACAAAGAACTGCTATTACAGAACTGGCCAAGGTACAGAGATTTGCTTGCTTAGCCATAACAGTAGCAATTAAAACAACCCCAACAGCAGCCATGAAGTGTCTCTTAGACTTTCCACCACTTAACCTCATGGTGATGGGAGAGGCAAGAATGAGCTACGCTAATTTATGACACAACAATATAAAAAGTCAGGTTTACGGCAACATCTTGGACGAGAGAACAGACCAGATGATTCCCCAATACTCATTTAACAAAAACTTCCAGGTAAAAATTCCAGATCGAAGTAAGTGGCAGCAACCCAATTTCCCCGGCACGAATGGAGACCTCATCTGGTATATTTATGATTCCAAAACCGAGCAGGGAACTGGAGCTGGCGTGTACAGTGTAATGAGGAACTCACAATTATTTATTCCACTCGGAACACACAGTTCTATATTTTAAACGGAAATATATGCTTTAGTGCAAAACTGTGCAAAAAATAATAACAGGAGGGCTTATAAAAACAAGCGGATCTGCATTATAACAGACAGCCTAGCGTCACTGGGGGCATTAGTAAACCCCAAGGTAACGTCCAAGCTAACATGGGAATGCCAAAAGAACTGGAAGTCCTGGCAGAACGCAACAGAATAACTCTCTTGTGGGAACCAGGATATTCGGGAATAGAAGGCAACGAAAAAGCGGATGATCTTGCAAGACAGGGATCATCCACACCATACTTTGAACCAGAACCTGCCCTTGGAGTGACCAAAACCACAGCATGAGGGCAAACCAGGGACTGAATCCGAAACAAACATGAGGAATACTGGGGTAACCTCGGTAGAATTAGACATGAAAACAGCTTCATAAGGAGCCCATCCAAAAGAACGAAGTAAGAACTACTCAGACAAAGTAGGAAAAGACTTCGCATAACAGTAGGGTTACTAACAGGGCACGATAACCTAAGAGGACAAGATAGACTCATACAATGGGGACCCAAGTTGCAAAACGTGCGACGAGGGGGAAGAAACAGCCTACCATATCCTGTGCGAATGTGAAGCATTGAATCACAAATGACAGGCTTTATTTGGGCAACCGGAAATGATCCCACAGGAATATATCAACCAACCAGTCTCGGAGTTATACAGACTTGTAGAAGGAACAAGACTAATGGGAGGATTGGTATAAAAGATAATGGGAAATTAGGCACAAAAAGCCCAAGAGGCTGCTCTGCCTCTGGTAGTGAATCAAGACGGCTCCCAGGGAAGAAGAAGATCTTCCTTTTTAGTAAAGGTAGCATTTGAAAATAGAAACTACAAACAGATTCTTTGCAGCTTAAAACGACTTTCATTATTAAAGCATATGTATGGTTAAAAAGACGAGTGTGTATAGAAGTCTAGGAAATGAGGCTCAAAAAATAGCAAAACATTGCAATTTTTTCGTCCTGCATCGATTTGCATAAAAACTTGAAGTTAGGCTCATTTTGCCCTCTACTTTAAATTTTATATCCTAGAGGCTTTAAAGGGTCAAACATCGCAATTTTCCGTCCTGCTTTGATTTGCATAAAAATTTGGAATTAGGCTCATCTTACCCTCTCTTTTAATTTTATATTATGCCGATGGGCGTTGTTTGTTTTTAAGGGTGAAAACTACCCCTAATTGTCAAGACTTATAAAATAACATTTTAAACCTTAAGATGGGTAAATTTGGTTTGGATTAGTTGAATAATGATTGCTTAACGCTTTAGAATACAATTTCAGGATATTTCAACCCTTAAAAATCAACCCTTGTTAGAGCTTAAAGCTAAAAAAAATATTTACCCTAAAAAAAAATAATTTATTTATTATAGTGATTTAATTTTAGAATGATGTTGCTTAAAATATGTACTAATTTCATTTTGCAACTTTTCAACCCTCATAAATCAAACCCTATTATAGCTTAATTAAAAAAAAAAAAGATTTACCCAAAAAAGTTTATAGCTTCACAGTTATTAATTAAAAATGTTACTGACTAAAATATAACCAATTTTATTATTTTGTAAATTTTCAATCCTTAAAAACCACCTCTTACAACATTGCAATTCTTATAAACTAATTTAATACGAGTAGATATAAATAGGAAAAAAACTAGAATTACATACAAAAATTTATTTACAAAAAAAATACACTGCATATTTACATACATAGACAAAATTAAAATTTATACAAACACAGATAAAAATAAGTTTTTTAAATGTCTTTATTAATATGATCATTGTCGTGGTCAACGTCATCCATATCTTCTTCTACTACTGGTGCACTAAATAAATTCGAAAAGTTTTAAACGTGTAGCGCACGAGGACTGCGAAGTATACCGGTTATGTAGATTATTATGCTCCAAAGTGGGCTATTCGAAAACTGATTGGTTTTTTAGACATAGTTCCTTCATTTTAAATAATAGAAAGTTTTTTCAAAAATGATTTCGTAGGATTTTTCAAGAGCTACAAGAAAGTTTTTTCAAAAATAATTTTATAGGATTTTTCAAGGGCTACAAGGCTATGTTAATTAAATCTCGTTAAATCCCTTAGTTATGAAATAGGGTGAGTTTAAAGAGCTCAAATAAGGTGGTGTTCGCTCGTAAATGTTAGGCTTTAAACGGCCATATCTCGCCAAATATTTATTGTACAGAAAATATATGCAAAGAAAAATCGTTGTAATTAAAAAAGATACAATTTGGTACTCCAGCATTTTTTTCGTATCTCCAGTATTTTTGAAGTTATTTTGAAGAAAAAGGCTTTTTTATGAGATAACGGAAAATCGTTAAGCTCCAATTTTTTTCTGAAATTAAGCATTTTAAATTGGTCAAACGTCTAGAATGTATTAATAATATATAATATATATAAAAAAAATCGCAGAAGGGCAAAAAACAATTTTAATTAAGGGGGTAATTAGGGGGTTGTTTTTACTAAGCTTTTCGTAGAAAAAAGTAGGGACCGACCATATTTTTATTTTAACTCGCTTAGTTTTTATGCTCAAGACTTTTTTTAAAAAAAGGTCTTATTATATACTTTAAAAAAGACTTTACAAGTTTTCCTCGAATAATGCAAATTTTTGCCCTCTATTTGACTTTAAATCTTTCAACTTTACCATACAAAGCTAACCATTAACAAGCCACAGCTCGGTCCGTATTGGTTGTAAAAAAATTATAAAAAAGTTTTTTTCATTTTTTTATAAGCTTTAATTTTGCTAGCCAGTTTTTTTTTCTTTTGATAAAATGCAGATTTTTCTAGTTATTTGCGAAAAAAACCATTAAAAAGGCCGATTTTTTCGTCGAAAAGCTGTTACTTTTAATTACGAATAGCTCCAAAAATATTAATTTTATGAAAAAAAAAAGTATAGAATATTTTTTACTTAAAATTACTTTTTCATCGATTCTGAGTTAAAATGTAATAAAGAATTTCCACCACCCAGATGGGGTGGCAACCACCCCTACGATAAAAGGGCTATATTCCCTACCTTCTGTAAATATTTTAGGTAAATCCATGAAGGACGAAAAAATTGCGAGCCAAAATGCTTCATTTTCTGTACTATAGCGTCACGTTTAAGTTTTTACTTGAAATAGCCCTATAAAACTGGGATTGACAAATTATTTGCAGGAATTTAAAACAAGGGCATATAATATTATAACGGACTTTAAAAATATCTGTTTAGTTAATAGAAATGTGGAAAGTTAGAATTATCTTATTTAGGTTGATAATTTATTTGAAATAAATTACCTTAGTTTTTCCTTTTTCGACGCCCATTGCGGATTATCCTGAGGGCGCTGGAGCCATTCATTTTTAACTTTTCTTGCATCCTGTAGTAAAGCGCTGGAGCCATTCATTTTTAACTTTTCTTGCATCCTGTAGTAAAAGAATTCCTCCAGCTAATTCTAGACTTTTTCCTTCTTTTTCCCATTACTATAAAAAGCGCGAAGGAAGTCCGCACGGGCCAGTATATTTCTGACTTTCAAAGCGAGCTGAAGTTTACAGACAGTTGAAGGTTAAACACTTATCATAGTTACGTTACGTTGAATTGTTGTTACCATAGAAACGTTTGTGAACCTGATTTCCAATAAAAAGGTGTAAAACCAGGATCCGTGCTTTTATACCGTGTGTCACGGAACAATATAAGTAGTAGCTAATGAACTCCAACCGCCCCCTTCCATTAGTGAGCAAATTGATGCACATTACATGCATAACACACAAAATCGTAACAAGTAATTTAGATGAAAATGAAAACTATATTGGTTGACTACTAATAAATTCCAACTGACTCTGGCTAATAAACAATTATAAAATTTTAAGGAGCTTAGAAATTTAAATGCTTTTAAGTAGTTACCGAATTATATAGTTTATTCGAACTTTCGATAAACTTCATAACAATCTGTAAGTAATTATCTAATAGCTGGGAATTTAAATAGTATCCTAATACTAATTTTTAAAAAACAGCGTATTTACATGATTTTTGGTACCACAAAATAAAAAATTGGCATTAAAATGTTTTATTATACAAACAAACTATTACCTTTGGAAACAGTTGAAAATCTTTTAAATAATGAGCAGTGTGTCTTTCAGCGTCAAAGTTTCCAAACTCCGCCTGCATACAATAACTAGCTAATTCAATGGCTTGCTGAGGTGTACATGAGATTACTCTTCCTTCTATTACATCTTGTTTTAGCTGCAGAAAGTAATGATACCTGAAATAAAATTCCTAATTAAAAACTATTATTAAATGTTGTTATATACCGGCCTTGGAATGTCTTCGATTCTGTTAATTCGACAATAAAGATCTTAAATGTTAAACATTATTTGTTATACCTTTATGATAATAACAATATGGTCGTCAAAAAAAAAACACAAAAATTATTCATATGTATACCTAGAAAGTATTATTACAAAAGAAACTCAATTAGTTATAGGGAAATACGAATAATAATTTCGACTGCTATTTCCTGGTAACACCGTTAGTTTTAAAATATCAGTGCGCAGTCAACAATTAAATTATCTAATAGCGATACCTTACACTCTTAAGTAGCACGCCTATTGAAACCGCCTCGACCATAATGGCAGCCTCGGATCGGTCCGACTAATTGACAGCTAACGCTTATTAAATCGGAAATGCTAGGCGCACACAAGGTTCAGAATCAGTGCGACTATTAAACTGTGTAGACACAGTGTCAGTCATAAATATTTTTTCAGTTCGATACGTTATTAAGCAAAATAAGCAGTTCTTCTTATGATTCTGGGAAATACATAATAATTGCGCAAGCCTGTGTGGAGATGGAAGCAGTTGAAAAACGTTGAAGGCTTTGGGTGCAAGTTATATTTGAAAATTCATTTTAAGCAAAGCGTACAATCTTGTGACTATATTAACAAACTGCTTATGAGGTTTACCGACGTTTTGATAAGAAATAACAATTTTTATTAGTTTCTGGATTTGGACGTGTGTCTTGTCCAAAACATTTTAATAGAATTTTTTATCAGATAAAATATTATTTATTATTACAGGTTAAATCCAGGTACGCAATAAACAAATAAACTAAAGATGGATATCCATTTTCGAAACATTAATTAGGTAGCAAATTAAAATGTCAAGCTTAGAAAGTCGTGTAAAAAAATCGAAATCCGTGTTTTATAACCATTAAACTCAATACCTAGTACCAGAACTTGAAAGTAAAACGTTATATCATTTAGAGATTTCCTTGTTGTGGGCAGGAAAATTACTACACAAAATTTGAATAACAACATATAATGTTAATTTTTATATAGATTTAAAATTGTAAAGGTATTTATTAAAATACTTTATGACAATTTTTTAAAAATACTTTGCATTTTAAAAACTAGACAGAAACAAACCTACAACAATAAGATAATACTACTAACAATAATAATAATATGAATATTAAATTAATAATAAATCTGGCCATGAGGACAAAGAATTGTTTGCTTTGCATTGTTCCTGGTGCTACCGAACACGAACAATCCAAGCAAGACGGTACTGCCAGCGTGCTTGAAAGGGTTGCGGGCACCAACAGCAACCTACAAGAGGCCTTAAATCGGTCCGGTAGCCTATGTAATATCGGTAACCGCCGAGACTCTGTGGGGTGACATCCCTCAGGATCGCGGATATCTCGCGTTGTCACGAAAAGCAATGATGAGCAAGCTCCCAACAATCCACCCCGTTCGGATAGGGGCGCAGGGAGATTGGAGGAGCAACTAGACGGATGCCCTTAAACGACCTTGGCGATGGACATGGACGCTTTACGTGGACGGACGAGTTTAGGGACGATCTGATGGATGCATATGCATTCAGAGAACCCACCATTAGGGGCTACATGAGATGAATGCTTGCCGCATGGTGTGCTAAACATCCTAAAATAAGTCATTTCTCCGAACAGCGTTTGAGAGACTATGTAGCTTACCTTAACCGCTCTGGTTATGTCAGAACTCCGCCATCTCAAGACCAGGAACCTATCCTGGATCCAGAACAGGATTGCGTAGGATACGGTAAACGAGATTGCTTCCGAGAACGCCGATAATAAATTCACAAAAATACTTATAAACATCAATATTAAGTCCTACATAAAGCTTTAAAATATCGCACAAGCGGACAACGCACTTCGAGACAGACTTTCAGAATATACGGATATATTGGAACTTAACAACGCTGTTTATGAGGCAGCAAAACAACTTATTCCTAACAACCGCTCACACAGGTTTCACCGAACTCTTTAAAAGACCGAACGCTGAATGCAGCGAATAGCCAAAAAAATAGATATGACGCGGCAAGAGGCATCACTTATACAAAGTGTATAATAATATATATATTATCCAATAGAAAGATCAGGAAAATAGCTTAAAAACTGCGCCAAAAACACCATACACTTAACAGCAGTGTGCTTCTCACCATCAAACAGCGTTGCCTAGACCGCATATGATCCTTGGGTGTTATTAACAACAGCTTGAAGAAAAAGCTAGAGGGATAAGAAACAAATAAATTCGTAACTAGGCCTTTTAGCTTTCTCGCAGACTCAACACCAACAATTGGAAATCCGCCATCAGCAAATGTCGTGGAACAGTTCTGAAAGGATGTTTACGAAGTCTCAAAGCCATTACGAGACACTCCAGCATTGGCTAACTTTAGAGCGTGGGTGCGTCGATCACGCCGGAGGAGGTGAAAAGTGCCCTAAATGGTGTAAAAAACTATTCTGCACCTGATCCGGATGGTACCAACAACTACTGGTGGTAGAAATTCCCCAGTACACATCCGCATTTAGCCAGAATCTTTGATTCCTGGCACAACGGGGACACTTCAATTTCTGAGTGGTTTGTTGAAGGCTGAACCATATTGTTACCAAAGAAAAGGCGATTTAAAACTACCCAAAAACTATGGACCGATCACTTGTCTTAATACTTGCTACAGGCTTTTACCATAATTTTATATTCTAGAACATTAAGTGCAATTAATCCCATACTCTCTGATGAGGGGAGCAGCGAGGAGGAAAAGAGGGAATCTATGGTTGCAAAGAAAATCTCCTAATCGATAGATGCATTACACAAGACTCAATCCAATACAAACGCAACCTTAATATGGCGTGGATTGACACATCTCACGAATTACCATTTTATTTGCTTAAAGATCTTAAGGTTCCTCTTAACATAATGCGATGCATTGGGCGACTGATGTCACTTTGGAAATCAAAGTTCTCTATAACATCTGGAGCACAAAAAAATTATTACCGAACCCATAACGTTTAAAGGGGGCGTATTTCAGGGTGACTCACTCAGTCCTTTGCTATTTTGTATTTCGCTGCTTCCCGTATCCGTGTCTCTTCGGAAGACCCGCGTATATTGCTGTGGACCACCTGAAGACGTGAGCATAAGGTAACCCATCTGTTTTATATGGATGACCTGAAACTGTACGCAACTAGCGAGCGAGACCTACAACAGTCTCTTAAAGTGGTTTAAGAATAGACCAGAGATGTTGGAAAGGAGTTCGGCCTCGACAAGTGTGCAAAACTTAAGCTAGAGAAGGGCCGGTACGGAAACGATTTAGAAGCTGACCAGCTTGCCGAAAGCGCGCTACTCCGCCCTCTACAAAACAACGAGAATTATCGAGATTTAGGAATCGACCAAAACCGGACTCAAGATGTTAGAGCTGTAAAGACCGAGCTTAAAAGCAATTACAGGCGACGTTTACGGAGAATTTGAGAATCCGAACTATCTGGAATAAATAAGGTCCTTGCTACTAACATACGAGCAGTTCCTGTATTGCTTACTCTTTTGGAGTGGTTAAGTGGAAGCGAGAGGAACTGCGCGAGCTGGATATCACAAGAAAAATGATGCATCTTTACCGTAGTATGCACCCGCGCTCATCAACATCCCGTATTTACCTCCCACGCCACCAGGGAGGTCGTGGTCTTTAAGCTTGAAGTGTAAGCATGATCGCCTGGTTTGAGTCTTGCTTGTCAAGGTGCCAATAGTACTGATCCACTGATGCAACTAGTAAGAGCACACGAAGTAGTTAATGTAGGAGCATTTCTATTCAAGGCAGCGAAGCGAGCAGCGGAGAAATTCGGTCTCATATTTGCAGTTAAAAGAGCAGAACAGCAGATGCTCTTAGAAGATCCGTAAAATACCCGTATTTTACCGAAACATAGAAAGACTCAATCTATCTCGAAACCTTACGTTTGGGTTTTAAAATCTGCTGATAAGTATTCTAGGGACGAAAAATTTTGCAATTTTCTACGATGCTCGGCCTTACGATGGTATGTGTTGAACCGCAAGGCAGTCTCACATTCCCGACAGCATACATCTCGGGAACTACCAAGCTGAATACCTTTATGTTTTGGGTGAAGCTTAATAGCCCTTAGCCAGCTTTAACTGGGCATCTGCCTAATTATTCCCAGAGAATCACTTCCTTACACTTCTAGCTGATTTCTCGCAATACTAACTTTTTAAATTTGATTTTAAATGCTTTTTTGATATGTTTTCTTTTGGGAGTACCCGCCTTGAAATTTTCACTGTATGTAATTAAAATAAAATAAGTCAATTACCTGATATCAATCATCTGTTTCCCTTAAAAATAAACGATGCAATTAATAAAACATTAAATAAAAAATACTTACCTAGTAACTTCATCAGTAATAAGTCTCACACCAGAAATGACATAATACATGACACGCAAATACACTGATAACCCCTTGCATATTTGTCCAATTGCCTTTTTATGGGTCTATCAAGTTCCAACCAACACAAGTTGTTTTCATTGTGGCAACTAACATACTGAAGTCCAAAAATTTTGGTTGATTTAAACTCAATTTTTGGCACACAACGTCAAGACAATCCTGTCCAGTACTTTCTGATGACAAAGTACATTCTACATTTGTTCCATCTAGAATCTCCACTGATATAACAAATAAACTTTTGGAGACTACGCTGTAATGTCTGGATTTCTTAAGCTTTAATTTAAAGGGCATTATTTAATCTATTTCATGACTAAAAAAAAAATGTATCTGTAAAATTAATTAAAAGCGCTTTGTTTTCAAAGAAACGATGAAAAAATTGAAAATACAGCATACAACATGTCAAACAAACCGGAAGGCACTTATTATTACATGTATTTGTTTCTTCACGTATGAAATTTTACATAAAGAGAATTATTTAATTTTCACAGAAAAAAAGTTATGATAAAATTTTACTTACCAGACATGACGCCGTTTTTAATAATTTTTTGAGTACGGGTTTTTTTGAACGCTGATCACGAATCTATAAGTTTCCTCCGGCAACCTCTGGTTTTTAAGTTATGTAGCCTTCAAGTAAACTAACCTCAAAATTTTCCCAATCAATGTTATGTTCTCATTTGATGGTAATCAATTTTAAGATGAGAAATGGTCTATTTTGAGGTTAGTCCACTTGGAGCAATCATAACTCATAAGCCAGAGATTGCCAGAAAACTGTTTTCAAATTCGTAAATAGCGCCCCAAAAAACCCGTATGCAAAAATATCAAACTGGGCATCATGCCCAATAAGTAAAATGTTACCAAAGTTATAGCTGTGAGAAATAACATTGGTAGGATATATAACACTTGCCACAATAAATATTTGTTTAAAAAAATCTGTTAATACTAGAACGCACGTCATAAAAGACATAAAAAGGGGCTTTTAAACAGGGTTGAAATAATTATAATCAATTGATTAAACTCACGATTAAAATAATGATTTTAATCAGTAAATTTTTTTAATATAATTTATTTAAAAAGAGTTTTAAAATTTTAACACTTTAAATTTATTTGTTTATACAAAAATAATACCCAGACGCATTTCTGTGTGGTGTTATTTATTATTTTATTATAATAATCGAAAAGAACAGCTGGTTATTACAACAATAAAACTTAAAAAAGTAAAGACTTTAAACTAAAAAACCCTTTAACACAAAAATACTTTATTTAAACAAAAAATAAATAATAACCTAAGTGTTATAATGCTTAAATAAAAATACTAGTTTAGCTGGTAGACGATGCACGGGCATAAAAAGCAGAAATCACTGTAGGGAGCACTTGCTTAATTTCTGAAACATCTTTTTGAGATCTCCACCACTGTACTGCTGTTACATTTTTGATTATTTATTTCCTCTGAACAGAGTTTTGTGAAAAGGGTCCGACTTAGCTTCCAACTTGATTAGTAATGGTAATAATCCTGTGTCTGCAAAATATTTGAAAACCATGTGTAGAGCATCTCTCTTTTCTTCTGCTAGTAAGGGATAATCTTCTTTGTTTATCGTAGGATCCAAAATATACGCCAAAATGTGAAATATCTGTTCTTAAATAATTGTTATTAACGCAAAATTATTTTTCTTAAAATTTAAAACTGTCAAAAACAGCCATATGTAAGCTGCTTGAGATAAAAATGCACCTTTTGTTCCATTGCAGCCAGTGCTATAGAAATTGGTTTTAGCATCTGTAAAAATCTTCAGCCATCCTTTTAATACAAATATCTGGTATTTTTAAAGTATTTTACAAATATTCTATATGTTTTTTTTTATCTGCGATGCTTCTAAATCTTTGGAAACCAAACAAACTTAAGGTAAGTTGTGTCGAATACCATTGTAATTTAGGTACCATGTGGAACGACTCGGTAATTTTTCTTCATTATTTGACTTATTTATTGTGTATTATCTGTAATCAATACTATAACTATTACATTATATTTATTATTTATATATATATATATATTATAATATATATATATATATATATATATATATATATATATATATATATATATATATATATATATATATATATATATATATATATATATATATATATATATATATATATATATATATATATATATATATATATATATATATATATATATATTAAAATATATTCAGCTGTATGGAGATGACCAGATTTAACTATGCTTTCTAAAAGAACAGTGTTTCCATCCTCTGCAGTCAAAACGACACAGAATATAGGCTCATTATGTATATTGGATCATCCATCTAAAAACATGCAGATTGTTCAGATAACTTGTTAAAACAATTAGATTTTTCTTCTTTAAATATTTTATTTAAAAGCGTTGGCGATAACTGGAATCTAGATGGTGAAAGGTAACCAGGTCTTAGCATTTATATGGCATTTGAACATTCTTATTTTCCATAGCTCTAAAACTGCAATTTGTCGCGTAAACGTCTTTGGCTATTTGTATGTCCAATTCTGTTTTCTTATCTTGTCCAGTTCGCACAACAAAAAATTCAAATGACCGCTACTTCCACTATTTTCACGTCCACCTACACTTCCCTTTTTACAGTTATCGTTTCTCTGTTTCTTTGCCAACTGAATTATCTTACTTTGCCTAGTTCCAGGCTGTGACAGACAATCACCATGAGTTTCAAGACCACTGCTGATATCACTAGTTTTACTTTTGCAGGTTTATCAATGAGTTTTTAGTCTGTCCACTAGACTTTTCAATTCTTTACCACACTTTTTACATACTGCTCTACAATATAGTTTGCCCACCACATTCTTTTTATAAAATGCTGCAATATACTAAATTTCTTTCTGCCCCGCTTGTCATGAGTCCAAATGTTTTAATAGATTAACCCCTAAAGCAAAAATATTACTGATAACTAAACTAAGTGCGTATCGTTTATGTAGCTGGGCGTTTTCTGTCAGTTATTACATGTTTCGACAAAGCGGCAAACTTGCAATACTGCGCGGGCGAAATTTTCACGTTAATACAAGTTTCGGCAAATGCACAAATGTGCAGAAACTACGCTAACGAAATTTGCATGTTAAAACTGATCCAGTTTTTTCTTATCTGTACTATTCCTGTTTAAAAATATTTGTTTACTTAACAAAACAGAATATAAGTAGTTAGAAATATTTAAAAATAATAGTATTTGTAAAAATTGGTAATTTTTTTTAAATCCTATTTTTTTAATGATAGATTTTATACGACATATCTTGGTATAGATTTTGAAAAATAGTAGGCCGTGTATTTATTTAGAGATTTTTCGCCCGTAAAGATCACTGTCAGTAACCGGACACCGTCTCAAAGTTACAGCCTGACGAATACCGGGTTACATGACAATAAAATTTTCACACTGGCAAGCAATGGACATTAGGTATTTTATTTTATACGCTACTCAGGCAAAATATTAAATTCACAGGGTAGGAAATTCAATAAATAAATATTCACATACAGGTACTAAAACAAAATACACTTATTAACAATAAATAGCATAAGATAAATAAATTACAATTCTCAAATATACAGGGTACGCATAGCGTTCGGAATTTTTTTTTTTTGGTAAAACCGGCCTTTTAAGTTTCTTATTTCACGCTATAGGGCGTAAAACTAAGAACAAAATTGAAAACACGGATTATTTAAAATTATGCCATATTAACTTATGTCGTTGATAGTTTTCTCACAAAGTATGTAAAATCAGAAAACTTTTTTCTTTTAAGTGTTTTTTCCGAACCTGTCAAATATAGGAAGAGGGGAGGAGCAAATGTACATTTGAAAAAAATTAAACAACTTTTTTTCGGCTTAACCGATTTAAATAAACTAGGCCTCGTTTGAAAGAGCTTTTGCCAGGGCTTAAAATAAAATATTGTTATAATTAATTAATTTTTTTGTTTTATCCCTAGAGACTGATTTGTGTCAAAGTTATAAATTTTGTCATTTTTTTTCGAAAAATTTAAATACAATGGTATTATTATTATAAACCCATATAAAAGAGCATGAAAAAGTAAAAAAAAAATGGTAAACACCGCATTTCGATATCTTAATTAATTCTCGACTTATTCCCGAAAAACTGCATTACTCGTATTCTTTTCTATTTTAGGCTGTCAGATAAACATCGCGGCGTTTTTATCGAGAGTGCCGGGACGTCAAAAATCACAGAAAACAGGGACGTCAAAAAAGACAAGTGCATTGTTTGTCAAATCTGATACTTACAAATTTAATTTTTGTTTATCGTAGTTCAT
Organism: Listronotus oregonensis; assembly: GCA_019359885.1. Taxonomy (NCBI): domain Eukaryota; kingdom Metazoa; phylum Arthropoda; class Insecta; order Coleoptera; family Curculionidae; genus Listronotus; species Listronotus oregonensis. Next base: position 45,382 of record JAHBCN010003502.1, on the reverse strand, counting down.
CGCTATTATTATTATGTACTGTTGTTTATCGTTATTAAGTAATTTTAAATTATGTCTTATTCTACCATCGAGGCATAAGATACGCTCGCCGCTTTTTTTAAATTTTCAAAATGCCTCTATTGCTGCAAGAGAAAGCATATATTCCGAAAGACGGCATTTTAATAAAAAAAGTTTGGCAACCCGTTTAAGAGAAACTGGAAATGTGCATTCTATTCCAGCACAATAAAGATATAATTAGCCAGAGCCCGTAGATAATAATAAATCAGCATTATTATTCACGAGCCTGTAATAATGAATGCGTAATTAAATTGATAATAAACAAATAATAACGATATTATTTAATATTCGTAAAAAAACAAATTGTTATGTTGTCATGGAATTCTCGATAAAAATGCCGCGATGTTTATCTGAACAACTTAAAATAGGAAAGTATACAAGTAGGTAATGCAGTTTTTCGGCAATAAGTCGAGAAATAATTAAAATATCAAAATGTGGTTTTACCAGATTTTACTTTTATGCTCTTTTGAATGGGCTTATAATAATAATACCAACGTATTTAAATCTTTCGAAAAAATGACAAAATTTATAACTTTGACACAAATCAGTCTCTAGGAATAAAACAAAAACAATAAATTAATTATACCAATTAAAATATTTAAACCCTGGTAAATGTTCTTTCAAACGAGACCAAGTTTATTAAAATCGGTTAAGCCGAAAAAAAGTTATTTAATTTTTTTCAAATGTACATGTGCTACTCCCGTACTCCCCCTTCCCCTATTTGACAGGTTAGGAAAAAACACTTAAAAGAAAAGTTTCCTAATTTTACATAGTTTGTGTCATGACTTTAGACCCTTCTTTGGCTTTGGGCAAGTAACATTCCGCTCAAAAGCCCGTAGCGGGAATCAACTGCAACGGGAAACGCCAAAGAGGACAGATGGGGAACCATCCGGGGCGAGCGGGACTAAACCGCCCTCCAAACCAACCACAACCAAGAGTGACATGGGAGCACCGGCCGAAACGGGCAAATCTGTTTCGAAAGGTGCCCCCACAGTCACAAGCACCCATACCACGGGGAAGGGCAAGTCTATCCCCAATAAACCGGTGCTTAAAAAGGGCCAACGCAATCCTCGGAAGGGCGAGAACGGCGGTCGTAAGGACCAAGGACCGCCCCCTCGGGGAACTGGAGGTGGGAAATCGAACCCCACACCGCCTGGCGGGAACGCGGAACGTCTGCATGGGCCGGGACACATCCGTGATCAGGCTCCTGCAGGCGAACCTGCAGCACGCCAAGGCGGCCTCCTATGTCCTTGGTAACAAATTTAAGAGTGAGCAGATTGATCTGGCACTCATCCAGGAGCCCTGGATATCTACCACAGGCCAGATATCCGGCCTTAGTGGAACATCTGGTAAGGTAGTAAAGCACGACTCGGGGGAAAAACCCAGAGCGTGCATCCTTGTCAGAAATAATATTAATTATTTTGTACTTTCAGGTTTCTGCAATAAGGACCTAGTAGCTATCCACGTCACTATACCAGGAGAGGAGGGCATGACAGACTTAACCGTCTGCTCGGCATACTTTCCAGGTGACAGGGACGTGGAATAGCCTCCTCCAACCGCAGCCCGGGACCTGATTACCTACTGCAGGAGGAACAACACCCATTTGGTGATTGGTTGTGATGCTCATGGGCACCACGTTGCATGGGGCAGCACCAACATTAACCAAAGAGGTGAGTATCTTTTCAATTACTTGTTGGGGGAGGAACTTATAGTTAATAATGTAGGGACCCAACCAACCTTTGTAACTCGCAATAGAAAAGAAGTACTAGACTTAACAATTAGCTCAACCTTCCTAAGTAATAAAATTACTAATTGGAAGGTATCTTCCGAACCATCTTGTTCGGATCATAGACACATTCGGTTTGATATCGAAACGGGGCCCAGACCTGTGATACAGTATAGAGACTCAAGGAGGCTGGATAGGGACGGGTATAAACTATCCATAGAAAACCACCTCCAGTCCTGTCTTACCACAATAAACAATCGCGATCAGATAGAGATGGCTGCGAAACAGTTGAGAACCGCAATTATCTCATCCTATCACGAAAACCGTGGAAGAAGACAACAAAAACACTCAGTGGTGGAACAAAAACCTGAATACGCTAAGAAAAGAAGTCCGTCGACTATTCAATCGGGCAACAGTAGTGGGCGAATGGGAGGCATATAAAACCGCCCTAACCCACTACAACAAGCAAATCAGGAAAGCAAAAAGAGAAAGGGAAAGGTTCTGTGAAGGTATCTCGAGCATACCGAGCAGCACTAGAATTCATAGGATTCTCTCTAGCGAACCGGTTCAGGAGTTAGGATCACTGGAAAGACCAGACGGCTCCTTTACCGAATCTAGAAGACAGACGTTGGAGCTTCTAGCAAAAACTCACTTCCCAGGAAGTATAATACTAGATAGGCAGCCAGAAAATCTCCCTGCTGGCCGATTAAAACGGCCTCAGAAGAGCGACTGGCTGACTTCTAACAAGATAATAACACCACAAGCGATACGGGGTGCAGTGAGCTCATTCCTCCCCTATAAATCGCCGGGTGAAGATGGCATCTTTCCGGCACTGTTACAAGTAGGTCTGGAGGTGATGCTACCCTTTTTTAATAAGACTTTTTAGAGCTAGCCTGGTGTGGAATTACATACCGACTAGCTGGTCAGCGACTAAGGTAATATAAATACCAAAGGTGGGTCGGAATGGATCGAAGAGTCGCTAAGACCAATAAGTCTAACCTCCTTTCTGTTGAAAAGTCTGGAAAAAATACTGGATGTCCACATAAGGGATGGCCCACTCAGGGTTCACCCTTTTAACACACACCAGTATGCATACGAGACGGGTAAACAGAATTAGCCCTCAACAACCTGGTGGCAAACATCGCCAGCTCCCTGGAACAAAGGGAGATGGTGGTGGCTGCATTCTAGATATTGAAGGAGCTTTAACAATGCGTTACCTGACTCCCCGTATGAGGCTGCAGCTTTAGGAGGGATCAGTCCGGTCATATGCGACTGGATCAGGACCATGTTAGAAAGCAGAAACATAACCACGCATATGCAGGGGGAGATGATCAGATTTGGGCCGCAAGGGGGTGTCCGCAGGGAGGGGTTCTATCCCCCCTGCTGTGGTCGCTCCTGGTGGATGACCTGCTGGCCATACTCTCTCTCTGGGAGATCGATCTGCAGGCATATGCAGATGATCTAGTCATCCTAATTAAAGGAAACTCTGAAGAGATGATTTCGAACATCCTTCAAGAAGTACTAAACATCACACAAAGCTGGTGTCAAAGGGAAAAAATGACAATAAACCCTTAAAAAATGGTTATTGTCCCCTTCACCCGAAAGAGAAACCTGGTTAACTTGAGACCACCAACTCTGCAAGGTGAAACAATACCATTTGCGAAAGAAGCTAAATATCTGGGTTTGATCCTAGCACTCTTAGCTGGAATTCGCATCTGGAAAAAGTCATCCGTAAGGCGACCCTATCTTTCTGGACATGCCGCAGGATCTGTGGCAAATCCTGGGGCATGCAACCAAAACAGATGTACTGGCTATACGTGACAGTCATAAGACCAATGATCACGTATGGCTCTATGGCATGGTGGCGCAAGGGGCAGCAGCGGCTGACCCAAGCAAAGCTATCTAGCCTACAGAGACAGACCTGCCTAATGATCACGGGCGCGCTGCGCTCGACACCAACGGCGGCCATGAAGCCCTCCTAGGGCTGCCTCCTCTGCATATCTACTTGGAGAGAGAGGCAAGGTGGACAACATACAGACTCTATCAAGCGGTCAGTAACAAACCGCAGGCGTGTCATATGTAGAGCACCAGTCTCCTCAGGAATGTCCTGACCTGTGACAGACTGGGAATGCCCTCAGACATAATGCCTACAGCAGCCAATTACAACCGGCCCTACAGTGTAGTCTACCCACAAAGGGAGGACTGGAGTCGCAAAACAACCTACCTGCTCCGGCTGACATCTGTTGGTACACCGATGGCTCCAAAACCGAAGACTGCGTTGGAGCTGGAATATACGGACAGAGGCCGAAGGCAGAGTTTCTTTAGCCTGGGCACTCTCGCAACCATATTTCAAGCGGAGGTATTTGCTATTGAGATGTGTGCTAGATCGTTGGTTGATCGGCACTGCACACGTAAGACAATTAAAATATTCTCCGATAGTCAAGCAGCTCTTAGGGCTCTTGAATCCAGCCGGTGCAATTCGAAAACCGTCTGGAATTGCAAGGATGCGCTGAACAAACTGGGTCAAAACAATAAGGTTACACTACTGTGGGTACCTGGACACACCGGCCTAGAGGGTAATGAATCCGCAGACCTCCTTACCAAAAGGGGGGCGGAGACAAAATTCACAGGGCCGGAACCGGTCATCGATATATCTTATGGAACGGCCAAGCAGTTCACATCAGCTTGGACACAAAGAGAAAATCTTCGGTACTGGCATGGACTTCCAGGTCTCAAACACTCGAAGGCCTTCATAAGCCCACCGAACCAACATTGTACTGTCAAACTACTGGAGCAATCAAGGGTACACCTTAAAACTCTAGTGGGACTGTACACGGTACACTGCAGATTAAACACTACATGCACAAGATCGGCCTAGCGGAAGACGCCGAATGCCGCATGTGCATGGAGGGATGAATCGGCAGAACACATACTGTGCTCGTGCCGACTAAGATTCGCAATCCTCGGCAATGACACCTTGTTGCCGGGGAGGTGAAAGATCTCTCACCCAACAGGATCATCAGATTTATTAGGAGTCTGGACCTGGTGGGAGAAATATAAAAAGGTGTGAGCCACAATAGACCGATCGGTCGCGGTTGAAGGGTGTTATACCCACTCACTTTAAACCTACCTACCTACCTACATAGTTTGTGAGAAACCCATCAACGACATAAGTTAATATGGCATATCTTAAAATTATTCCTGTTTTTAATTTTGTTCTTAGTTTTACGCCCTCTAGCGGTGAAATTAGAAACTTGACAATAATTTCCAGCATTTTTCCGAGGCCAGTTTTACTACAAATATTTTTTTTTCGAAAGCTATGCGATGAACGGTTTCAAGATATCGCCGAAGGACGACCTTATTAAGACACCCTGTGTAACACTAAGTAAATCATAATTAATAAGCTTTAAATAAAAATTTTAACTAACATTTGAATAAAAAACTTTGTAGTTTGAGCAAACTACAGGAAAAGTGTCATTAATATGCTTACTTTATAATTTTTACACAACACATATGTAAGTGGGTAAATAAATAAGAACAAATATTTGTAAAACTGGCAAATAAAAAAACGAACGGTTAATGCGAGTCTGGAAGGACGAAACATAAAATTTAATTTTGCTTTAAATATCAGGACAATCTATTTTACTGTTTAATAATTTATGAAGTAAAATATTTGAAAAGCATTCTTTGAGTTTTGAAAGAGTTCCTAAGTTTAATCTACTTAACAAGACATCATTTGGAAAACCACTAGGTATATAAGTACCATTTAGTTTAAACCAAAGGTATTTAGCAAAACGTGTGTAAATCTTTTCTAAGCCATTAAAATGAACTTTATAAACCATATCAAATTTGAGAGCCATTCTCCAATTTGGAATGCACGAAGGGTTTTAAACAAAACAATTAACAATTCTATTCTCACTAAAGTTCTTTGAATTTCGCAAAACGAAGCCCAAGCTCTCATAAGAGCTTAACAGTATCTCATTAATGTGTTTTACAAAGGACAACTTAGCATCAAAATTAATTTTTAAATTCTTAAAGTGAGATCATTTTTCACTTGGTTCACACAAAGATGTTGAAAAATAAAGGTCTAAGGACTGAACCCTGTGGCACTCCAGAAGTAGCACGTATATTATTAGACTGAATTTGCCTGAATTGCCTTTCAATCAAAAATGATTTTTTTAAAAGTTGTAAATTATTATTTATACCAAAGTTAAGCAAATTTGCAAGTAAAATACCATGGTCGAGCTTGCCAAACACCTTAGAAAAATCTATATAAATAATGTCAACCTGACCACCACAATCCAGACTCCGTCAGTGGTTTTGCAAAAACAGTGGCACAGTCCCTAAAGAAAAAAGCTGGGATGCCACCCTGGACCAGCAGTAAACTTAGGCCAAAGACAATTATAGTTTTCACTAGACGCACAAAACAATGCTAAATTTTTGGTAATATGCTTATACTGAGGCTTATACGCTCTCTTGCTGGGTTTTCTCGGGCGGGCGTCCATCGGGAGGATATATGCATGCATGCTGCTGTATAAATGAACACAACAAAAACACAAGAAATAATAATAATATTCTAATAGTTATTTTAGACTCTCAGCTTATCAAAAAATCCTTTCTGCTTTTGTAACATTGTTTTTAATAAGCTGTCTGAACATATAAAAAATTAATTCACCTAGGAAGTTTTAAAAATCACTGCTGTGATATCTTTTTAATAAACGTTTTTATAGTGTCAATGATTTATAACATTTGTTTGTCACAGGGTGAATTATAAAGAGTCTGAGCTCCTACTTTTGTTATTATTGTTTTTTTGTATGGTGGTATTGTTATTTTTTTAAGGCTAGTATACTTTTTGTAAATGTTAGTTAATATGGTTACAAACCAAGCTTTGGTGTTTTTTTCTACCTGTAAATTGTAGATCTGAGTACTTTGTAGATTTTAAATATTTGACTATATTAATTCTTTTGTGAGTCTTATTGGTGGAAATAAATAAATATATTGTATTTGAATAAATACTTATTAATTAGTAATTAAAAAAATCTACTTACCAGAGTCTTCCACTTCATTTGCAATTTCTGCATGTGCTTATTTACCTTTTGGTATATTCTTTTCTATTTTAATTGTAAATACACAGGTGTCTTCCTACAACTTCGACAGATTTAATATCTGACAGGATTATTTGCCATTTTTGCCATTTTATATTGCCTAGTTGCATTCAAAAACTAAAATAAAAGCAAAATTGTTTGCAAAGGAAATATTGCATTCTTTCAGTATGCCATTCCACATAATGTTCTTCAGTTTTTTGTCAACAAGTGATAATAACATGTACCTATTGCTAGTTGTATATTGTTTATTGCCTGTTCCTTTGGTGCATGACCCCACTTAGAGTATGGTTTAAATAGAACTGTCTTAAGAGACTCCTTTTAAAACTTCAATAGTAAAAATTTTTAACAAGACCTAATAAGAGTTGGGTTTTTAGAAAATCAAAAAATAAAAATAAAAAATTTCCTATACTGAGAAATAATACCAAAACAAGGGAGTCCCTCAAGGATCACCCCTCTTCTTATTTCTTTAACACCTATACTGCCATGACATCGATAATATATATTTGAGTTTTTTTTTGTATATCTTTAATTAGCATTTTTAGAACTGTATCCACTGTAAATTTTAGATTTTTTTAAAGTGGGCAATAGGACTGATCAATAACCCTTTAATATGGTAATATTGTATGGTATTATTGTATTGATAAATTCCATAATAAAGAAATAATAAGAGAACTTTCTTAACAGGTAAAGGATAACCATGGATCTACAGATTATATCTAAGTTCAAAGTAGACCACACTTTTTAAAAAGACTTTACCCTAGTTTCTAGTTGATACCATATTGGAAAATCAATGTTGTCATAGGCTAGCAACAATAAAAAGTTTATAGTTGTTTACATACTGTACAAGCTAGAAACAAAAATGGATACATTTGTTAAACTTCTTTACCAAATAGTTCCATTCAAAAACTTTACTTATATTTAATAGAGTAAGGGTACCTCTTTACACTTACACTAGTTTAATGAGATCATAGATTTTTTTTGTATGTTGTTCTCGTGTTTTGAAAAGCGTTTGAAAATGACATTAAGGTAACTGTACCCTTTTTTATATTACTATTTAAAAAAAAAATACCACACAAAAGTATAAGGTTAGAGTCTTTTTATTTGTTTGTTGTGGTTAGTTGTGTTTGTTATTGTACATTCTTTTCTCTGTTTAACTTAAGAAGATGTAGAAATGGATTATCTGTATCCGATTAAAACCAGAAGGAATAGCACATCGATGCGATTGATCTAATCGGATTCGATTGTTACGATGAACCTTACTCAAATAGTACTATTATTAGTAAAATAACTGAGTAGGAACTAACCAATTTTATCCTTATGTGGCATTTAAAATGGCAAAGTAACACCATAAACAAAACCTTAAATAAACCTGAAACGTTACTATTCAAAAATTATACGCCCCCAGAACTCACAGAGGTTTTAATTTCATTTATCATTTTAAGAGCAACAAATTTTTATTTGTTTCAGCAGTGAATATTGATGAACTGATCCGAATTTTTAATGATTTAGATTATTAGCCGATACTGGGAATTTTAGAACAAGTTATAAAGCTCCGTTCTGATCGTGCCTAAAAAAAAAGGAACTAGAGAGAACGCAACCAATGCCACACACGTTAAATATTTGGAGTAAAATCAAATTTATAAAGTAGGCCATTCAATTGTTTCGCGGATCCCTGGCGTACCAACATAAAAGTGTCTAAAATCTCTTGACAATTTTTTTGACATTAATAAAAATAAAAATAATATTTTTGTTGTGCTTTTTTTTATTAAAAATATTGGCCCACGGCCGATTTTATTGAAATTTTGTATACAGGGGTTTTTTGGGGCGCTGATCACGAATCTGAAGTCGGACTCTGCTAGTTTTTCAGTTATAAGGCCCCACTCGAACCTAACCTGAAATTTGCACAAACTTCTAAAATTCCTCCTTCTTAAAACTGATTACACCCAAAATGGTAGATTTTATGGTATATAATACACTTATTATTTTATACGATAAATTTAATTTTACCTTTATTTGACAATTATTTTTAATAAAAAAAGCACAACAAGCGCTTTCCAAAAAATATTAGGTTTCTTTAATAAATGTCAACAAAATTGTCTAAGTATTTTAGAAAATTTTATGTTGGTACACCAGGATCCCACGAAACAATTGAATGCGCATATTTTTTAAATTTAAATCGCAAAAAAAATAAAAATAATCCAAATTCATAAAGTAGGCCATTCAATTGTTTCGCGGGTCTATGGCGTACCAACATAAAACAGTCTAAAATCTCTAGACAATTTTGTTGACATTTTAAAAAGCAAAAATAATATTTGTGAGAAGTGTTTGTTGTGCTTTTTTTATTAAAAGTATTTGTTAAATGAAGGTGAAATTAAATTTATCTTATAAAATAATAAGTGTTCCATAAAATCTTCCATTTTGGGTGTAATCACTTTTAAAAAGGAGGAATTTTGGGAAAGTTTTGCAGGTTAGGTTCGAGTGGGGCGTTATAACTCAAAAACCAGCAGAGTCCGACAAAATTTGACTTCAGATTCGTGATCAGCGCCCCAAAAAACCCCTGTATACAAAATTTCAATCGGCGGTGGGCCCGGTAAGTAAAAAATTACCAAAATTTAATTTATCTTATAAAATAATAAGCGTATTTCCATAAAATCTTTCATTGTGGCTGTGATTAGTTTTAAAAAGGAGGAATTTTAGAAAAGTTTGTGTAGTTTTGAGGTTAGGTCCGAGTGGGGCGTTATAACTTAAAAACTAAAAGTGTCCGACAAAATTGGAATTCAGATTCGTGATCAGCGCCCCAAAAAACACCAGGAGTGGCACTCCGTATCTTCCATATTTAGCGATAAAGAAAGATATAGGCAAGCGAAGAGATACTTATCGCTTTGGCATTTGGTACACGGTAAGCAATTCTTTATGGCTTTGACACCGGTTTGGTAAATTTCGCGAAGTGGTATCAGATAGAGATATTTGGTAGGATGGTCGTTTGGTCAAACGCGCCTTCTATATCTATGAATACGTCTAAGGTGGACTCTTTGTTGTCCAGAGATCTTTCTACACGATCGGCCACTAAGTGAAACGCCGTATTAGTTGATCCGCCCATGGTGTATGCATGTTGATTTATTTGGGTGAAGTGGTCTGTCTTGGAGCACTACATCCTTGATGAACCTTGATGAAACTTTCGCATAGTCGCTCCAGCGCTTTCAGAGAGAACGAGGGGAGGTTAATTGGTCGGTAGGATTTGGTTGAGTAGTCCATCCTCCCGGGTTTCGGTAAAAAGACAACTCTAACCTCTCTCCATGCCTTCGGAATGTATCTCAAGGCCAAGGATGACCTGAAGATCCCAACCAGGTGTGGCATCAGTGTGTCCAGTCCCCACTGTAGCAGGGCTGGACATATGCCGTCAGGGCCTGGTGATTTGAAGGGGGAGAAGCCGGAAATTGCCCACCCTCTTTTGTCCTCATTGACTATCTGTCTGGCAACCTGCCAGTCCTCGTCGGAGGGTTTGTGTTCTTCCTCTGTCCAGTCCGCTGGTACTGCGGTAGTGGAATCGGGAAAGTGCGTAGCTATTAAAAGCTCAATACTCTCTTGAAGGTTGGCTGTATGTGTGCCATCCGCCTTCATGAGTCTGCCTACTTCCCGGTATGGGTCTTTGTTGAGAGCCTTTTGTAGCCTAGCTGCCTCAGAGTAGTCTTCTATCTCCTCGCAGTAAGCTCTTCAGGCTGCTCTCTGTTTTTGTCTGACAATATTTTTTTTTATTCTCTGAGGTGGACCCTATATTGGTCCCAGTCCTCGTCCAGATTCGAAGGTTTAGCTTTATTAAAAGCTCTCCTAGCTATTGTCCTGAGTTGTTCCAATTCTTGGCACCACCAACTAGAGGTGCCGCCATTATCATGGTACATCCTCAGGGGACAGGCGCTTTTGTACGTTCCAACAATATCGTCATTGATAGCCGTTACGTAGCTCTCCAGTTCCCCATTGTTGTTGGGTGTTTTGACCTCGATGTTTCGCAGAGCCCCTTCTAACCGAAGCATGTAAAATGCTTTGTCGGTCTTCCTGGGGTCGCGCGATAGCCTTGTTGTTGAAAAAGCTATTTCGAAAGTTATCCAGCGGTGGTCTGACATTGAGATTTCGTCAGATACCTGCCATTTCCAGATAACGTTGGATATATTAGCTGTACTTAGCGTTATATCTATTAAAGTTTGACTTCGAGAGTTTACAAATGTAAGTATAGTTCCTCGGTTTAAAATACTGAGGTTACACCTTTGATATAATCATCAATACATATAGAGACCTAATTCTAGGGTTAGTGTCCTGAACGCCCACCACAATTGATGTGGTGTGCGTTTGAGTCACATCCAATCACCAGCTCCATATTTTGAGTTTGGCAGTGCTTCACCAGGTCCTCCATTTCCTTACTGGGTGTTGGAACAACTGCGTCCAGTGGGAGGTACGCTGATGCTAGGACCACTGCTTTGGTTTGCCCATCCACGACATACTCCAGTTTGACTGCAGTTAAGTCAGATATGGAGAGATGTGACAGTGGGTGTGCTCTGAATGTCCCAGGGAGGTAGATCGCTGTCCTAGGGTGATCATTGCTGGGAAAACTAAAAGTTCTACCTTATACTTAAATACTATTATTTTGGTTTGTCTTAGCCATGGTTCCTGGATTAAGGCTATTGTATCCTGCAGCTCATCCAAGCGGCGGCAAAGTGTTGCCGAGGCCGCTCTGCTGTGCTGCAGGTTACATTGAATTAAGCTTACTTTAGTTGCTGCTTATATCTTCCCCATTGAGGCGAAGCAGCTTATTTGTTTTTTGTTTCCTCCACAAGGAGTGTGAACACTGCCTTGGGGGAGACCATCAACGTGTCACTGGAGGATGACCAGAGCTCCATATCCAAAAGGTCGTCAGTAGCCGCCGTAACGGGCGGCCCGACGTTAGTCCTCCTGGATGTGCAGTCGGACGCCACAGTTTGCGACTTTACAGACGTCTCGACGCCTCCAGTTTCTTCAGCTGGTTCCTTATCCATAGGCGGGACGCTTTCCAAGCCTTTTTTGGAGTACTGTGGCCACGGCCTGTGGACAAAGGTCGTACGGTCGACTCCGAGAAGGGAAGCCGTTCAGCGTTGGTGGCTGCCGCATTGGCTGCACGTTCCAACGCCTCACAGGCCTTCCGTCTCCTTTTCGCCTCCGCACCAGATATTATTTTGCCTCTGCTGCGATTTTTACCGCCGGGCTTGTTAGTTTTCTCTTGAGTTCGGCGTACTTGTCCAGCCTCAGAGATAGGGTTGTTGGTATTTTTATTTTTAAGGTCTATCCATGACCCACGAGTCGCAGGGGAAATAACCAGTCGCCCCCGCATGCCAGGGGAAGGCTAGTTTAAACCGGGTGGCGCCAGGTTCCCGGAGTTCGCATAATAATGGCTAAGCACCCCCTTAGTCACGCAGCCCTCGGCTTATGCTGTTCCACCTTGGCAGGACAATGCTTGGGCAGGTGCAAGACACTGTTTGCTTTCTCGACGCTGACAGCCCCCATGTCGTGGAGCTCACCACACGTTGAGAATGCCAGCCCGAGAAACCGACCCTACACGACGTGGACGTCAGTGCCTCATCCCCGCAGCTTAGAGCTGACTTGGACTGTATTGCTGGGTAGGGACAGACTTGTTAAAATACTATTGAAATTAACCTAAGTTGCCGGCTTGCACGTAACATAATATATTGAGTGCCGAGTAACAATGAAACTAGAGATGAGCGATATCAATCAATGTGGTAAAATACTGATAAGTTACCTTAATGATTGATTTTTTTTTGACAAAAATTAACTTGCAATTTATACATTTCTTACTTTACTTTTTTATCTAAGAGCTAAAAAAATATTTGTAATCCAATATTTTAAATTTGAATTAAAAACAACCTCGTATCGCATAACAAATCACAAAAAAAGAAAATATTTAGCGAAGCATTAGCTAGCCCCCCCTTATAGAATAGCAGGCAGGGCGCTGCATGAACTTGTTTCATACAGGAATAGAAGAGAATATTATGCACTGACTTGTTTATTACTTTTATTGATAAAAGGGCTGTTCCGTTACAAAATTATTCTTCTTGACAAAAATATTTGTCATATTATACATAGTTCAGTGCGTGTTAATTTTTAAAGGTAGGTAGGTTTAAAGTGAGTGGGTATAACAACCTTCCACCGCGACCGATCGGTCTATTGTGGCTCCCTTTTATATTTCTCCCACCAGGTCCAGACTCCTAATAAATCTGATGATCCTGTTGGGAGAGAGATCTTTCACCTCCCCCGGCAACAAGGTGTCATTGCCGAGGATTGCGAATCTTAGTCGTGCCATTGCTGGGCACGAACACAGTATGTGTTCTGCCGATTCATCCCCCTCCATGCACGTGCGGCACTCGGCGTCTTCTGCTAGGCCGATCTTGTGCATGTGGTATTTTAATCTGCAGTGTCCCGTGTACAGTCCCACTAGAGTTTTAAGGTGTACCCTTGATTGCTCCAGTAGTTTGACAGTACATTATTGGTTCGGTGGGCTTATGAAGGCCTTCGAGTGTCTGAGACCCGGAAGTCCATTCCAGTACCGAAGATTTTCTCTTTGTGTCCAAGCTGATATGAATTGTTTGGCCGTTTCATAAGATATACCGATGACCGGTTCGCGAATTTACAATTCCTCTACCATTACAGTCAAGAGGGTGACTGAATTCGAGTAGTTTTTGTTTGCAGAATATTAGTTACATTTTCTAATCTATTACGGTACAGAAATTGACCATACTAGAATAGAATTTGTAAGTTTATTTTGTGCGCCATTGTCTTTACAAAATCTAACCCGTTCCAGTGATCGCCGTCGCCAAGTAGTAAAGTTCGAACGATGTAAGAAAGACACCGATACGTCACGGTCTCATATGGCAAACCCGTATAAAACCGTGACGTATCGGTGTTATTCTAACAGCGTTCGATCTCTATCTCTCACATTAATTCTTATGCAGTTTTAAATATTATTTGTAATAAAAATCTGCTGTTAAACGGTTTATATACAGTATGTCCGCGGAAAAGGTGTTGAAGAGAAAAAACTTTTTTATTTTTGATTTTATCGAAAAAAGCTACTCCTGATAAAAAATTTTGTTACTTCTAAGAGTAAGATTGGGATAGAAACATTTAACGTATTTTATACGCGGTGTTCAGAAAATTGAAAAAACTTAAAATGGTACAAGAGTAAAGTGCATTTATTTGAGAAGATATGGAGTAAGTTACAAGGAAAAGGTGTTCAAAATTAAAAGATAGTCTCTAATACCCATTTTCAAAAAAAAACGGCCTACTTTTATTTATTTGTGATTAAATTTATTTTAACATCAATTTAAATTTTAAATATCAATTTATTGTCAAATTTTTTGCTGTTAAGTAAGCATTTAATGCTGACGATACTGCGGCAATTTTTTTTATAAAAGCGAAGTGTCAATAAAGCTTGTCATTATCAACGCCTACTAGCACAAAAATTTGGAATTAGTTAATTGATAATGAAATTTTAAATACAAATAAATAAAAGTGGGCCGATTTTTTTGAAAATTGGTATTGGAGACAACCTTTTACGTTTGAACAACTTTTTCTAGTAACTTACTTCCATATCTTTGCAAATAAATGCACTTTAATCTTGTACCATTTTAAGTTTTTTCAGTTTTCTGAACACCGCGTATAAAATATGTTAAATGTTTCTATCCCAATCTTACTTTAAGAAGTAGCAAAAATTTTTATTATAAGTAACTTTTTTTGATAAAATTAAAAATAAAGAAGTATTTCCTATTCAACCCCTTTTCCGTGGACATACCGGTATGTCCACGGAAAAGGGGTTGAATAGGAAAAACTTCTTTATTTTTAATTTTATCAAAAAAGCTACTCCTGTACCGTAATAGATTAGAAAATGTAACTAATATTCTGCAAACAAAAACTACTCGAATTCAGTCACCCTCTTGACTGTAATGGTGGAGGAATTGTAAATTCGCGACCGGTTCCGGCCCCTGTGAATTTTGTTTCCGCCCCCCTTTTGGCAAGGAGGTCTGCGGATTCATTACCCTCTAGGCCGGTGTGTCCAGGTATCCACAGTAGTGTAACCTTGTTGTTTTGACCCAGTTTGGTCAGCGCATCCTTGCAATTCCAGACGGTTTTCAAATTGCACCGGCTGGATTCAAGAGCCTTAAGAGCTGCTTGACTATCGGAAAATATTTTAACTGTCTTACGTGTGCAGTGCCGATCAACCAGCGATCTAGCACACATCTCAATAGCAAATACCTCCGCTTGAAATAAGGTTGCGAGAGTGCCCAGGCTAAAGGAAAACTCTGCCCTCGGCCTTTGCCCATATATTTCAACTCCAACACCATCCTTGGTTTCGGAGCCATCGGTATACCAACAGATGTCAGCCCGGAGCAGGTCGGTCATTTTTCGACTCCAGTCCTACATTTGTCAGGTCAGGACATTCCTGGCGAGATTAGTGCTCTCCATATGACACGCCTGCGGTTTGTTACTGACCGCTTGATAGAGTCTGTAGGTTGCCCACCTTGCCTCTCTCTCCAAGTAAATATGCAGAGGAGGCAGTCCTAGGAGGGCTTCCATGTCCGCCGTTGGTGTCGAGCGCAGCGCGCCCGTGATCTTTAGGCAGGCCTGTCTCTGTAGGCTAGATAGCTTTGCTTGGGTCAGCCGCTGCTGCCCCTTGCGCCACCATGCCACAGAGCCATACGTGATCATTGGTCTTATGACTGTCACGTATAGCCAGTACATCTGTTTTGGCGCAGATCCTGCGGCATGTCCAGAAAGATAGGGTCGCCTTACGGTTGACTTTTTCTAGATGCGAATTCCAGCTAAGAGTGCTATCTAGGATCAACCCCAAATATTTTGCTTCTTTCGCAAATGGTATTGTTTCACCTTGCAGAGTTGGTGGTCTCAAGTTAACCAGGTTTCTCTTTCGGGTGAAGGAGACAATAACCATTTTTTTGAGGGTTTATTGTCATTGTTTTTCCCTTTGACACCAGCTTTGTGTGGTGTTTAGTACTTCTTGAAGAATGTTTAAAATCATCTCTTCAGAGTTTCCTTTAATTAGAATGACTAAATCATCTGCATCAGAGAGAGAGTTGGGCCAGCAGGTCATCCACCAGCCACAGCAGGGGGGATAGAACCCCTCCCTGCGGGCACTCCCTGGCGGCCCTAAATCTCATCATTTTTAAAGGTAAGGCCATCTATAAATATAAAGCTGTTTGGCTTGATAGGAAAACATTTTTAAAATTATTATGCAATTTAATTAATATTTAAATAAATAATAAATTTTAAATTATTTTGCTAAAATCACTATACTTTTTATAGTTTTTAGGGACATTTATGGCTTTAAAAGATAGTAAATAAATTTGTTAATTTTTCTTCAATATTTTGCGGAGTGCTCGGTACGCGAGTCCGTCCCGCACTAGACCGTTTTTTCCTTAAATAGTCTTTTAAAGAAAATTACCGTATGCTCTTTGTTAATTGTAAGATGTTTTTATGTCTCAATAGTACCCGTTCTGTAAATTATTTTTTTCTTTATTTTGTCTGTGTTATCAAATCAAACATTGCCTCTATTGTGTGAAACTTATGGTTTTAACTTTTTTTTAGAGAAGCTAAAACTTCATTTTTAATTTTCAACATTATTATTTTATATTTTACATTGTTTTATTTAAGATACTGTTTCTTTCAGAATGTCTGACCCACAAAAAAAACTATCTGGTTACCAGTACAAAAGACGAAGGCTGAAAAAGAAGCCCAAAGGCAGAAACAAGCTGGAGCTTTAAAAAATTGTTTATAAAAACAGGGTAGTACCAAAAATGACGACCCAAAGTGTCCAGCATCAAATCCAAAAATTAAAGACAATACGAAATCGCCAAAGAGTGAAGATGACCAACAAACTGATGATATTCCCAAACCAACTGGAACTGACACTACTCCCGCATCAAGTGAAAGCACTGTAACAATTGACAACAACCCGGCACCTACAGAAAGCGCTTTACAACCATTAAGTACGGATCCAGCATTGTGGCCAAGAATTTTGGGAGATGCCGAAAGAACCTTTTTGGTAAGGCAAGGTCCACCTAAGCCATTATATAATTATACATTTCCTTCCAATGACATTGGTCAAAAATTTAGCCCAAATTATTATAAAAGAATTTTAAGCAATGGAGAGAAAGTTTTAAGAGACTGGCTAGTTTACTCCATTTCAAAAAACTGCGTTTATTCCTTTTGCTGCAAAGTTTTCGGCTGTGTGATCAGTTCCCTTTCAAAAGAGGGTTTTAAAAGTGGGAAGCATCTCTTTGAAACTTTAAAAGACCACGAAACTTCTAAAAATCATATTCAGGCCCAAAAATCTTGGCTAGAACTAAATTAAAGGTTAAAGTGTTGTAATACTATAGATGCGGCTTCCCAAAGAATTATTAATGCTGAAACAAACCATTGGTACGAAGTGCTTCTAAGAATCGTAGATTCAAGCGACAAGCTGTTTGAGCATAATAACGGTAACTTTTTAAAAATAGTTGAGCTTCTATCTGAATTTGATCCCATTATAGAAAAACATGTGCGTAGAGTGCTCAAAAAAGAGAAAACTAAAGCCCACTACCACGTAAAAAATATACAAAACGAGATAATAGACCTTTTGCATCAAAGTGTGAAATCCCATATTATTAATAAAATATAAAAAGGCCAAATACTATTTTATAATTTTAGATTGCACTCTTGACATTAGTAAAGTGGAGCAAATGACTCTTGTGATCAGATATGTTTCAATTAATAAATCTGATATCAATGAGGTTGAAATGAAAATTAATGAATGCTTTTTGGGCTTCCTTCCAGTTAAAAGGTCCACAGGGAAACAAATATCTGAAATTATAATTGGAGAACTTAATAATTTGGGTTTAAATTTGCAGGATATTAGATGGCAGGGATGTGACAAGGGGTCCAATATGAGTGGCGATAAAGCAGGAGTGCAATCTAGAATTAAAAATTTAAAATCGTGAGCATTCTACGTACCATGTGGTAGCCACTTTCTCAATCTAGTGGTTAATGATATCGCAAAAGCATCCCTGAAAACCGCTAATTTTTTTAATATGGTCCAAAAAATATATTTTTTCTTTTTGGCATCTACTATTCGTTGGGCAATACTTTTGATACTTTGTGGCGAGCTGGTGTGGTGGCAGCCTTTTAAGTAGTGTGTATGCTGTGGTAGTGTGTGGGTGTGCCTATACTCATAATACACACAGCCTGCACAAGCAATTTCTGCATTCTTGAAATTCCAAAATTATAGACTAAGTCCAGTTACTATAATTTTTTTTATTTTCTCGCCAAAATTTTTTTTTTGGCAAAAACCACATAAATCCAGTCCAGTACATCTAAATAAAGGATCATCACCCTTGAAACCTTGTATGTTCTCCTCAGGGGGTGCCAGTGGCACCCCAGACAGCGACTACAAATCGACGTACGAAACCATGAACGAAGATAGACGTAGTAATACTAGCAGTAATTCAAGTTCAAGTCGTAAATCATCTAGAACGACCAAGATTGATATGGCTGAGACTATGAAAAGAGCCGCCAGGGAGGGTTCCGGCAAGACCCACCTTAAATCTAAATCGAAAGAACAGATTATGAAAATTTACCCGCATATCAAGATACATAGCATACAATATAAGATGTCCCAACTGCTAAACAAGAAATAGACCAAACAGACCAAAGTATCAAAAAATATTACTCTCCCCCCCCATCCTTCCCCCTACACAAACTCAAAGTATGTGCGACTTTAATATAGAGGCTAGCAAAACTACCCCAACAACGCCATCAAATGTAGTACAAACCATACAAACAACAATAAAAACCACCCCAACTCAAGCATTGGTAACATTACAACAGAAGCTGAGAAGAACTGTCTTAATTTGAATAGAAATAACACAAACTACCCTAAGAGACAAATCAAATCAACCTACTAAACAACACACAGGAAAACCTTAAGAAGAGACCAGGACCCGAACATTCCCCAGTTGCAGACGACAACGTAAGCCCAGTAATAAGCCGAATCTTGAAACCAAGGTTACAATTTCAAGCACAAGTACCGTTACATAACAGATTCGAGGCCATGCAAACTAATAACGATGAAGAGGAAAAAGAAGACCAACAGACAACAAACGAAGAAATACCAACGCGAATAAACCCAACACCAAGGCAAAACAAAACACCAATTCAACAGAGGCAAAAAAGGCCAAACAATAAGCCACCCCCAATAATCCTGCAGGAGGTAATTACCGCCAGAACTGAAGCAGAGCAGTTTCAAAAACTACTTAAACTAAAACTTAAAAAAGGATACCCTTCTTTGCAAAAAATACCACAATAGTCCAGCCCACCGACATAGAAGAGTATAAGAACTTCACCAACTACCTAAAACAAGACCCCGATAACCGATGGCATACGTACTCGACCATGGAGGAGAGATCCCACGCCTTTATACTAAAAGGCCTCGAGAACCGACCAGACCCCGAAGACATTGTTGGACAACTGAGAGACGAACACAACATAGACGTTAAAAAAGTCTATGAAATTAAAACAAACTATAGACCTTTGTACATGGGGGTCACGGGACCAGAAGTTAACCTTAAGAAATTACATCAAATAAGATTTCTTAACCACATTGCAGTTAGGTGGAAATGAAAAGCCAACAACAAAGCTATTATTCAGTGTAAGAAGTGCCAGCATGGGGGCATGCTACCACTTATTGCACCCAGATGTATGAACTGCGGGGGATCCCACCTAGCGAACCAGTGCACAACACCCAATACTACCCTGTGCGCTAACTGACAGGGTCACAGGTCAACTGACGAAAACTGCCCTGTTTACAAATATAAACTTAGCAAAATCCAGGAGAACAACTTAAAAAACGCTGTCAAATATATAAACGCACCACCACCAATAACAAATCCGTGGAGTCAGGCCAGGGCAAATGGTCCATCGGTTACCAGGGCAAGTGGCTTCAGCGTAAACTACCCAACCAGACCAACCTCCAACAACAGCAACAATATCAATACGCCACAACCAGCTTCCAACAGTAACGACTTTCCACCCCTTCCCGTAAGACGAACTAGCCAGCCACAGTCCCCTAACAATATCGAAACGCCCCAGGTTAGTAACATACAAGACGTTCTAAGCAGTTTTAAAAACAACGATATGCAATTTTTCCGAAATCATTAGATTTTTAAAAGATTTTTCAAACATTTTAAAAAATAAATGCTCCATGAATAAAATTGAATTAAGTATTTCAATACTCGAATTTGTTTGCCAAAACATTAATCAATATAACTTCTAAACAATGAACAAAAACTTAAATATCTCCCTTTGGAATGCCAATGGATTGGCAAACAAAATCGGGTAATTGATTTATTTTTTAAGTAATCAAAATCGACATTATGATTATAACGGAAACCAAGTTAGACGATACAAAAATACCTAAAATACGAAACTTTAACATATACAGACTTCAAGAGGCGGAGGCGTAACATTATTAATTAAACACCACATACCGCATACACCACTTGCTCCCATTCAGACGACTATAGAGTAAGTCTCTATAAAGTTAAAAAATGGAGCAATCATTAGTCGCTGCTACGCCAAACCAAATCTTAGATTTCAAGACCAAGACCTTACAAACATTTTTAACCAGGGCACAAGGGTACTTGTGCTCGGAGACTTAAACGCCCGACATACTCTATGGCATAACCGCAGAAACAATACAAACGACAACTTAGTAAAAGACTATGCCATAGATAACGACAAACAAATACTTAAGACAGACCAACCGACACAATACCCGATGAACGGTATGACACCGTCATATATCGATATCGGGTTGAACAAAAATATACTTGACTTACCAGACTTACAAACAATAAACGAACTTTCTTCAAATCACCTACCCCTCCTGCTTTGCTGGGGGAATCAGGGGTCTGAAGATACCAGACTAAAAACATGGCATTATGGAAACGCAAACTGGAGGAAGTATAGTAATATTCTAAATCAGAAAACCATAATAAATAATAACATCAACGATAAAGAACAACTTGAACAACAAGTAAAAATCCTCGAAAACATTCAGTTTGCGCGAAATAATATAGCCAAAAAACATGTAATTAAAGACAAAGAAGTCAACTTACCTGAATACGTTGCCAACTTGATTAGATTTAAAAACAATCTGAGAACGAGATTGCAACGTCACAGACATAGACAAAACAATCATAAGACAAAAACTAAACGAACATAAAAACAAAACATGGTCAGAGAAATTGACCACTCAGGACAGTTCTCTATGGCGACTGACCAAAAGACTCAAAAACAAATACAACAAAATACCTTCTTTAAATAATGGAGAACCACAGATTAACGCAGAAAAAGCAGACATACTAGCTGACTATTTGGAAGGCATTTATAATGCCCCTCCAAATAGCTGTGACGAACATAACGAAATAACCACCTAAGTAAATTCCATTATCCATCAAATCTACCCCATTCCTCCCCCGATCCTTAATAGAATTCTTATTAAGCCCAAAGAACTTATTCAAATAATAGCACACCTACCCAATAACAAAGCTCCTGGGCCTGACGATATTTCGAACATCTTTCTTAAAAACCTTCCAACAAAAACAGTTGTGCAGTTTACATCGCTTTAACAAATGGACTCTCTAAAGTCACTGAACGTTCCATCGTATTTAAGTACAAAAAATACCTAGACAATGTACCAGATGAGCAGTTTGGCTTTAGAGAGGGCCATAATATTAATCTTTAGGGTAATACAAGAAGCCCTTAATTATATTAATAGGCAACAAAATACCGTGTTATTGGCTCTGGACATCAAAATAGCCTTTGACACGGTGTGGCACAATGGCCTCATATATAAACTCGTAAAACACCACAACATTCCAATGTATATAACAAAATTAATACACTCTTATATAAGCAACAGATCATTCCAAGTAAGAGTCGAAAATTCCTTGTCAGGTAAAAGAAAAGTGCATGCTGGTATCCCACAAGGCACTGTACTTTCCCCTAAACTGTAGAACTTGTTTACAGCAGACTTTTCTAAATACCCGTCAACTAAGGTGGCTCTATTTGCCGACGACGCACTGATCTACGCACACTCATACTATGCCAATGGGGCCAAAACTCATATACAAAACCACCTCCATTATTTAAAACCTTGGTGGGATAAATGGAAAGTTAGTGTGAATGAAAGCAAAAAATTTAAAAATAACAGAATAAATATCCCTATTAAAATAAATGACAATCCTATTATGAAAAAAATGAGATATCTCGGAGTCATAATTGATGAGAGGCTCTCATTTAAATAGCACATTACCCATGTATTGCATAGAGCCTATACAGCAATGCATAGTCTCTATGCAATGCTCTCCCCCAGATCTGGCCTCTCTCCAGAAAACAAAAGGACAACTTACAAACAAGTAATACGACCAATAATAACATATGCTGCACAAGCATATTAAATACACAAATGACACGACTACAACGCTACCAAAACAAGGTCCTAAGATGTGTAACATCCTCGGACCGCTACAAACGTATTGACACTTTACATAACATGACAGACATAGAAAGAATAGACGAATTTATTTACAGTATTGCTTGTAAATTATATCAAAAGCAAGCACCTTTGTCTATTCTTACTAGACACAAACTAAACATAAACCACTTTACTGGTGAGTACCTTTCTACTATGGAGAAGAGGACTAGTCCCTTTTAACCGGTCTCAACCCAAATCCTAAATATCATTAATTTACAAAACATACAAACAAACGCGTGTAAATGTATAATTACTGTATATAAAGTGAAAAAGAAGTATAAATGTTAGGAATGATAGAAGTATGAATGCACCAAGGGACAATACAGGGAGATTGCCGATGCCGTGTTATGAAAACGAGACGGAAAAAAGAGCGCCCCGGCATGGGCAACTCCCGAACTACACGCACTTTCTCCCCTCTTTGCCTGCTAAAGTGCGTCTACATGAACGAAACCAAGAGACGTACCGAAATTTGTTTTATCAATATGTTCAATAAAATTACAATTGTATAAATCGTAAAATGTATTATAAATTGTTAATAAATAATTTTTTATTAACATGAAAAGGCATTTTTTATTCGATTTTTATCCTAGATTTGCCCTGTTTTTTATAAATAATTTTAAAATTATTTAATATAATATAAAAAAATATTTACTAAATGAATTACACCGAATACGCAATGATTAAACGTTTTGTTGGCGTTTAAGTTCGATCCCATATGGATGAACATATGTAAGTTTTAATTATCCGCACGTAAAGCGACCAGTGATCGAGCAGGTTAGCGCGGCAGCTTTCATCAACCAGATTTTTTAATAATCTTTTTCCTGGGCAATTCACTATAACCAACAAACAAAAACTTATCCAAACTCAATATATCAAGCTACCAAGTAATAACTAACTCACTCATTATGCTTGTAAGGTCGCTACCGGTGGGCATATTACTGCCAAATCTGAACAACTATATATTTACCAAGGAGCCAACATCTGCTCCCGGCTTTCCTGGCTGCACTGTCTTTTCCCGTTCCTGCATAAGGTTTAGGAAAATAAAATAAATTAAATAAGATGTAATGTAATAAATATAGTTAATTGTAAAAACTTAGTTATAAATAAAGCATTATCAAATTGGCAAATTGGCGGCAGCTTCCCGCTCGGTGCTTTTGGGTTTGAATCCCACCAACAGCAAATATTTTTTCACCTGTTTTTTATTTTAACTAAAAAAAGCAATAAAATAAATTTTAAAATTATTATTTACATGTAAACATTTATAGTTTAAGAATAAAACGCGGAGTTGAGACCAGTAATTATACTCATTTTTTTATAATCAAAAAATTATTAACAGTTACATAACTTTGGAAAAGTAAATAACAAATAAATGAAACTGAATACGCAATGCTTAAACATCTGGTATAAATTCGACTGTCGATAACAGGGGTGGATTTACGAAAAGGCTGAGTAGGATGAAGCCTAGGGCGGCAAATTTAGGATTAATTAAAAAAAAAACGTAATCGCAAATTTAAAAAAAAGCTATAATTTCTGATGAATTAAGAAGAACTGTTCTATTTCTACAGGAAAGCTATCCAAACGATCTTGAAAATAACTTTCAAGGTAAAGCATGACAATTCGTTGAGTATGTATTATATTCAAAAAAGACACTTAATGCTCCATTTTAGAATTATTATATAAGTAGTTTACCAAAGTGGACTCAAAAAGTATATATCCAAATATTGACATATTTAGATTGTGTATTTGTTAACCGGTCTCAAACTGTTCTACTGAACGAAGTTTTTTTCTGTTCAAAACGCATTAAAACCTATTTAAGATCAACTATAGAACAAGAACGATTAGAAGCTTTAGTAATATTAAATATTGAACCAGACGTAACAAATAGCATTAATTGTAATGATATAATTAATGATTTTGCAGAAAAAAAAAGGTTTGAAGATAAATGTTAGTATAAGGTTTTACCTATAATTTAATATTATACTTAGACCCGACTTATTTGTTTTAACATTGTAAAGTGTATTTTGTTGTTATATTATGAAATTTGTTTGTTTAAAAAATTGTTATTTAATTTTTTGTATGTTTTACTTTTGGTAATTTTTTTTATATATTTTTTTGAGAATTACTAGTGTAGTTTACATTTTTTAAAGCTAAATTTTCGTTCTGATATTTACAAAATATTGACATAATAGGGCGGCAAGAATATATTAGCCTATGGGCAACAAAAACTTAAATCCGGCCCTGGTCGATAAATATAAATGTTCATAATGTTATTTAATAAATAAATCAATGGGAAAAGAACTCTTTATTATTAACAAGTTTTCAACAAACAATATACGATTTAAAATAAACATTTACAGTAAAGGAAAATTTTAATTTATTTTTCATTTTTTATTTTTTAACGCTACAAAACCTTTATTGTGGTTTCTCCTCGCGTTATTATAATCACGGGCTTTTGCATAAATTTTTACTTTTAACATAACTTTTAAAGCAAATAACCTATGATCGTAACATATGTGACTCTTGTTAAACCAATTTGGAAATTCATCATTGGTTTTTGATTCTATAATTTCTGTTAAATTTAATAATAATTTTCTACAATGCCTAATATCTTCACAATGATTATTGAAAATCTCTAATTGAAAATTAAGAATTTTTAAAAAAATTCTGTAGGTCGAGTCAGATATGCTACTTTCGGAAGTGAATCATCTGAATGCGAATACTCTCTACATTGCATATACAATTCATTAGAATCTTCTGATTCATCCAAAACTTTAATAAACATATTTTTGCATTTAAAACATCCAGTTTTTTTAACGTTTTTCTCGCAATATAACCCGCAAGAAAAGTAATGGTGTTAGCCTCAAAGAAATTTTTACTTGCTAAATCCGGTATTTTATCATAATGAACTGGAGTAAACATATTTATCATTTCGGCAGCTTCTAGTAGCTCATCCGGCTCTTTTATCTCTTCCTGGTTATATTCGGGCGGAGTATTTAAATCTAATTCCGGTAAAAACTGTTGAGCATTTTTTGTCGAAGCGAGTAGGGAGTTCGTTTCTTCCAGAATAACATTACCTCTTCTACTGCAATCAATAAAATCAGTTGACAAAGTATGCCTAAAACTTAAACGATACATTCTACAAGTTGAGTTAGAATTAAACCCACCCCTCCCTCGGAGTTTCGAGTGAACATGCGTAACAGAATCACGAGACCAGTCATCAATTTAAAATCAGGAAATGAACTCTTAAGGTTATCATATAATTAAACTATAGCTCT
Organism: Listronotus oregonensis; assembly: GCA_019359885.1. Taxonomy (NCBI): domain Eukaryota; kingdom Metazoa; phylum Arthropoda; class Insecta; order Coleoptera; family Curculionidae; genus Listronotus; species Listronotus oregonensis. The sequence goes on along the minus strand of JAHBCN010003502.1, from coordinate 19,594 downwards.
AACTGTCAAAGGAATGCCTAACAGAAAGAAATGCATTAGCCTTGTACGCTTTGTCCACCGTTTTATGCATATATCAGCATCTTAAAAAATAAAGGTTATTTCCCAAGTATCCATATTTTTCATCACATTGGCAACACTGTCTAATGCAATCTTCCACGAGGTAACCATGCTAACCCTATATACTTTAAAAAAACAATGGATCACATTGTTGCCATTTACCGACAACTTTTCCTAAATGCTACTTGATCGTGTCAGAAACCTTATAGGGCAAACAATTACAACATATACCACACAATGTGATCAGCGAAAAAAATCACATTAAAATAGATAAAATACCAAAATTTTATTTATTAAATTAATTACCACTTTTTTATAATTAAACACATTGGTTGTAGCCTAAATCTCCTCCCAAAATCAAAATCAGAAGAAAAACACATAAAAATAAATAAAATTACAAAATAATATGTATTTAACCCTATTCTCACATTTTCTATTTAACGTATAGATCGCGGCCCGAATCTCACCCCAAAATCGTGATCAGCGACAAAAACATAAAAATAAATAAAATTACAAAATTAAATGTATTTAACCCTATTCTCACCTTTTCTATTTAACGTATTGGTCGCGGCCGAATTTCACCCCAAAATCGGGATCAGCGACAAAAACACATAAAAATAAATAAAATTACGAAATTAAATGTATTTAACCCTATTCTCACATTTTCTATTTAACGTATTGGTCGCGGCCCGAATTTCACCCCAAAATCGTGATTAGCGACAAAAACACATAAAAATAAATATAATTACAAAATTAAATTTATTTAACCCTATTCTCACATTTTCTATTTAACGTATTGATCGCGCCCCGAATCTCACTCCAAAATCGTGATCAGCGACGAAAAACACATAAAAATAAATAAAATTACGAAATTAAATTTATTTAACCCTATTCTCACATTTTCTATTTAACGTATTGGTCGCGGCCCAAATCTCACCCCAAAATCGTGATCAGCGACGAAAAGCACATAAAAATAAATAAAATTACGAAATTAAATGTATTTAACCCTAGTCTCACCTTTTCTATTTAACGTATTGGTCGCGGCCCGAATTTCACCCCAAAATCGTGATCAGCGACAAAAACACATAAAAGTAAATATAATTACAAAATTAAATTTATTTAACCCTATTCTCACATTAATTTAGACGTACTATACTTTAGCAGGTGGAGAGGGGAGAAAGTGCGTATATTTCGGCGCTTGACCAGTGCGAGGGCGTTAGCTCACGGCAGCATTCGCTTATACATTTCGCTCCATTGCGATCAGCAATACTCATCTCTGACAATACCTTGCGCGCTATGCGTACTTGATACACATCGAGCAGGTTTTTGCAAGACTTTTCCTGCCAAAAATGTATTATTATAAACACATTACAACTTTAATAAACTTTTTAACTTTCAAGCTTTTTGAGCAACAACAAACTGCTTCGTCGTTTGTATGGTTACTCCGGGAACCGACCAAACCTGAAAAATAATGATAATTTTGTTTACCCTGAGGAGTGAACATCAGCTCCGGCCACGCTGGTTATTTGGTCTCTAAACTCCTGTATAAGGAAAAATTAGCGATAGGAATGTATACAGTGTAAATAGACTGAAATAAAACATAATATTTATAAATAAAGCACTGGTTTCAGTTGAGTTGAGTTGAGCCTCTCAGCCGTGAACACCCGGGTTCGATTCCCGCACTGTCCATTGGACTTTTTCATAGCTCGTCACCTCACAAAAGGCAATGGCAAACCACTGTGTAGTATTTCTGTCTAGTAAACCCTCTCTCATTTATGAAAACAAAGAAATTGATAACTTAATAAGGGACGAAGCTTCAGGTTTAATAAATTGTATTAAACAGTTTATGTTTTTATGTTCAAGAGTTCTTTGGTATAAAATATTAAATTGTATTAATCCAATAAGCAAGCTGTTGCAAACAAAAGATTTCGATGTAGTATCTGCTCTAGATCTATTACAAAACTGCAAAAAATTCTTTAGGGATCTTCAATCGGATAACTCCTCCAATGAAATTATTGTTGATGCAAAAGAATTGGCTGAGGAAATTGACGTTGTCGCTAATGTTGAATCAACAGTACCACGACACCGCGTACGAAGAAAAAAAAAAGAATTTTTCATATGAAGCCCGAGATGAACCGATGAAAGATCCGAAAGAAAAATATAAGATAGATTGTTTTTATTTTACTATTGATCAAGCACTAAAGTCACTTAATACTAGATTAACCCCGGGTTGCACAAAAGTTAATCAAGGTTTAGAATGTTTAACAGAACCTTATGTCAGTTTTATTCAATGGTTTTAGTAGGCAACCTGTCAAAATCTGACATTTCGTTAACCATTCAAAGTACTAATCACGCTTTCTGCAACCGGGTATTAAACAACTGAGTCACCATAATAACTATTTTTTATTCTTATATAATATACAGTGTGTCCAGAATAGGATGATTTACATGGAAATATTGAAAACCGTTGGAGATACAAGGTCGGTTAAATGGAAGAAAAGTTGCGTTATGGTATGTCTAATAATAGTCCGGGGTTGTAATATTTTAAATCGATACCGTTAACTAGATACAGGGTGAAATACAAAAATGTGCATTTTTAAATAATCCCATATTGTACTTATAATAAAAGCTAGAATAATCAAATTTTCACAATTTGTATAAGAGGATACGGTGTTTTCAAAAATGGTGTCAAAAACTTTTAGGTCTACTATGTTGCGCCCGGCCGGAGTCAACTTTTGTTTTTCTTATGAACGCCATATTGAATTTTTACATTTTTAAAATACCCATTAAAAATGATTTTCAACCATGTATAAAACACATCGTCGAAGAGAAAGAATCAAAAATAACAAAATTAAGATTTCACCGTAGCAGGCTTGGATATTTCTATTTAATTTTGTCAAAGTTGGTTTTGATATTTCTTTTTGAAGTATGTTACTGTCAGAAAAAACTTACTATCAGTAATAAGAGAGTTCAGTTAATAAATTGTAAGTAAAAAGTTTTAAAATGAATTACCTACTCAAAGAGTCATAAGTACGATATGTTGGAGTGTTTTATTTTCTGTCGCAGAAATGACGCACAAGCTAAGGAAATGTATTTTAATAGATATCCAGAAAGACGACAACCTGGTATAACTATGTTTAGGCGTTTAAAGGAAAACCTTGTAGTTTATGGAAATTTTGCTAAAGTAAAAAGAACGAAATTTCCCAACGAAAATAATGAAAATTTGGTGTTGCGAAGCGTAGTTGAGACACCTCGTACGTCTTTGCGTCAAATAGAAGAGACAACAGGCGTCGCTCCGTCAACTGCAGACAACATTTTAAAGCGTCACAAATATCACCCGTATTGTAAACGACCCTGCCAGGGACTTCAGGGAGGGGATCAAATTAGAACAACGGAGTTTTGTCAGTGGTTTATTCAAAAAAAATTATTGAGATACCAAATTTTTATATGAAAGTCCTCTGTTCTGTGAGAGTCGTTTTACTAACTGTGGACTTTTTAATCGGACAAATACGATTTTCTGGTCAGATGTAAATCCACACCTAGTTCGAGAAGTTAGGCACAAAGTTGGGTGGGGATTTAATGTCTGGCTAGGTGTTTTTAGTACCCAGATGATTGGTCCGTTTTTTTTTTAAATAAAAATCTAAATTTATAGAGATATTTGAACCTTCCACAGACTAATGTTGCAGAACAAATAATGAAACTTTCACTAGCCAACATTCAAAACATAATTTTTCAGCAAGACGGCGCACCGCCACATAATGGACAAATCATAACAATCTTTTTAAATATGAATTTCCCAACTAGTGGATAGTTAACCAGGGACCAGTAAGATGGCTTTCGAGATCTCTTGATCTAACGCCCCTTGATTTTTTTGTATAGGGTCACCTAAAAAATAAAGTCTACTCTAAGTCCTATGAAAACATGGAGCAATCAAGAGCTGCTCTATATGTTAATAGGCTTACTCCGCAAATGATCAGGAGATCTTGTGAGGCAGTGCTGAGACGATGCGAGTTATGCGTTCGAGAAAACGGTGGCTTATTTAAACATTTACTTTCGTGTTAAGTTTTTTTGACTTTTCTTCTTAGTTTTTAGCGTTTGTTGTTTAAAAGTGTTGATGTTGTTCATTTTATTTATGCTCTTGTTTATAAAATATTTTTTTACTTTAATCTAAGTTAATATTAAATAGAAATATTAAAGCCTGCTACGATGAAATCCTCATTTTGTTATTTTTGATTATTTCTCTACGCCGATTATAAGTGTATTATACATGGTTAAAAACCATTTTTAATGGGTAATTTAAAAATGTAAAAATTCAATATGGAAACCATAAGAAAAACGAAAGTTGACTGTGGCCGGGCGCAACATAGTAGGCCTAGAAGTTTTTTTACACCATTTTCGAAAACACCGTATTTTCTTACACAAATTGTAAAAATTTGAATATTATAGCTTTTATAATAAGTACAATATGGGGGTTTTCAAAAATGTACATTTTTGTATTTCACCCTGTATCTAGGTAACGGTATCAATTTAAAATATTACAACCCCGGATTATTATTAGGCATACAATAACGCAACTTTTCTTCCTTTTAACCGATCTTGTATCTCTAACGGTTTCCAATATCCCCATGTACATCATCTTATTCTGGACACACTGTATACGATTTAAAAACCATCTCTAAAGAAGCGCTGTTTAAACAGTGCAAGGATTGGGAAATGATTTTAACTGATGGTGATTCTGTTGACATAAATGGGGTAGAATTAACAAAGGAAATTTCTACGGTATCCGCACTTTTGGGGAAAAAAGAGAACCCAACCAATGTACTAAAATTAATAACAATGTGCAAGGGGGAAAGAAGTTTCTGTAAATTAAAATTAATAAAGAACTTTTTACGTTCCACCACCACAAAAGATCGCATTAATGGTTTGGCAATATTGGCGATGGAGCATGAAATTGCTTAAATAAACTTAAAAGAGGTACCTAATACAAAAGTTTGCAGAAATAAAAGTGAGAAAGAAAAGTTTTCTGTGAGTTTAGCATAAATACTGTTACTTTGCTTTAATTTTTATATACGATGTAAGTTTTATTTCTGTGGTTGTGATTGCAAATATACATTAACATTCTTGTAACACCATTAAAAATTCACCTGATTAACAATTTGTAAATACATAGGTACGGTACTTTTTAATTTATACTGTTTTGTCCTCTAGTTGAATGTTAATTATGTTACATTATTCTTTTTAAATATGCGTTTTTATAATAATTTGATTTTTATTATAAATAGCAGATTTAGTTATGAGGGGCGGCAAACTGTCTTTTTGTCCAGGGCGGCGTAAACGCTGGAACGGGCCCTAGTAGCGTTTGGGTTGTTCGTGATCCTGCTTGTTTTGTTTATGTTTATGTTGCTGATTTAAACACAAAAAAAATGTTTACTACATATTACATATCATATATTGTAAAAAATCTTTAAACCTAAAAAACTAATACGCAATTTAAAAAATATTGTATCTAAAATTATAACTAAAACCAAGGGGGAAGTGCTAAGTGCGGCAGTGACGATATTTTTTTATTGTGGTATTGTGTTATGTTACATGATATATATCCGTAGTCCAGGCAGTCAAGCATTTCACCTCCGAATTTTTTATATATGCACCGATTTATTTGAAATTTTGACAGATGATAGATGGATGGTCGAAAAGCAAAATCTATATGGTGCCGATGTGCGCAACCATCCCTGGGGTGGATGCCACACCTTCTCGGGGGTGGGCAATTTTTTACCCGAAATACCCCCAGAAATCGATAGATGAGCATATTTGAAGTAAAAAATGTCATGTCAAGTTTTTTCGCCAGATCAATAGTTTTTGAATTATTCGCAATTGAAAAGTGCGATTTTTCGTTAAAAAAACCTCATTTTTCAATTGTTTTTTACGCATAACTCTGTAATTATGCGTTTTATCGAAAAAAGTGTAATGAACGAAAATGAAGCTATTAAAAAAACAAAGAAATTGAGCTATTTATGAAGATCTTAAAGTTATACCTAATGCAAGTTATAGCTGCTTGAAGATCTTTCATTTCACGTGATTAAGTACTTAACCTCAAATAACGGGAAAAGGGTACATTTTTCAACAAAAAGTCATAAAATATTTTTTAAAGAGCATAAAAAGACCTTTAAAATAGTTAAAACCAAAAAAAAAATCGCAATAAAACTAATGTCATTTCATTCAAAATCAAAATTAAACTTATTCTTTGAAATTGGTCTTTATTTGTTTGTTATTTATGACATCTTAAAGTTTTACTGATTAAAGATGCACAGTTTTGAAAAAAATTAGCTTAAATTATATGTTTTTTTTGTGATTTTTTAAAAAATTCCTTTTTCTCATTTTAACTCCAAAATCATAAGAGATACGAAAAAACTAAACAGTAGAAAAATGTAGAATTTTTAATGACGATTATTTCCCTTTTTTATTTTTTTTTTGTGGCATAAAAATTGACGAGTTATAACCAATTTAAACTTTCACTATAGTGCGAGGACTGCTTTTCCGCAGCCCTTTGACCCTTTACCTATAAAATATGAAGAGTCCCAAGCCCTTCTAACATACATAGGCTTGTAGCCCTGAAAATTGCCTTTAAAATGATTTTTGTAGGATGTAATAGCTTCAAAATTAACAGAGTTACACAAAAAATAAGTTTTTGAATTTTTTTTTAGTCAATTTTAAAGTAAAAAAAGTTTCAAATTTTGGCGCACTGATTTGTTCTCTTTACACTAGGTTGTCTGTAGGTACATTTGAGACAAGGTATATTTGGCAAAGGGGACAATTAAAAATTAAAAAATACTTCGTGTTCAGAGAATAAACTTTAGAACCAACAAAATTTAAAATCAAAACATCAGTAGTCATTAAAAAATATTTTTTTATTTTATTTTTGTCAAAGGGGTGTTTCTTAGGGGTTGCTAGGGTGTAGACAATTAAAAATTATTTCAAGTAGAGATAATAAACTGTAATACTACAATTACGCAAAATCTAAAAATTGGCAGTCATTAGATATTTTTTTATTTCATTTTTTGCAAAGGGGTAGTTTTTAGGGGTTAAAAATTGGTATCTAATAATTTTATTAAAATGCTATGATTTTTTTTCCAGTAAAACTGTAATTGTAATGTTACAAATCGTTAAAAGATTTTTTTCTATATTATTTTCATTAAAAGGGTAATTTTTAAAGATTCTTAAGGGTTTATATTTTAAAATACACCAATTTTATATTGTACAATACGTTAGGATATTTATCCCATATAAATAAAAGACATTTAAATCGAAAAAAAGCCGTAGAACCTATAAAATCGATTTTTTCGATAAGGGGTGGTTTTCACCCCTTAAAACAATTTGCACACCTTGCGCCCATATAGATTTTGATATGGAGGGTAAGATAAGCCTAATTCCAAATTTTCAAGAAAATCGGTGCATATATAAAAAATTCGGAGATATGACACTACTTTCAGTTTGACTGCCTGGACTACCGGCTTTAGTCGTGATAACGAATGCCAATTTTAAAAAATAGAATAAAATAAAAATTTTAACGACCTGTATTTCGAAAACGAAGGCCTTGCGGACCCGTTGATGCAAATGTGGTATAATTTTCATAAAAACTGACAAAACACACTTAATTTCTGTTTATTATTAAATAGTTACATTAAAAAACCGGACAATGTTATGAAATTATTATTAATTAAAATACTGGTAAGACAAATGCTTCTTCAAAACTCTAAGTGCAATGTTAAAAACATAAATCCTTGCATTAACGATTGATCATAACGCAACATAGGATAAGAGTGTCATGAAAACAAATGAACAAAATTAATGAATCAAAATATCTGTCACGTCAAGAAGGCAGTTGTCAAGAAATTGTTTATTTGTGTTATTTTATAATGTGTTTATATATTTTATAATGTATATATATATATATATATATATATATATATATATATATATATATATATATATATATATATATATATATATATATATATATATATTTTCTTGGGCATAGTGGTTCTTGTTATTTTTTTTAATTACCAAATAAAAAGAGTTTTCATTTCATTTTGAATTTATTTACAAACGTTTCGGCTTGTTTGGACTTTCCCAATGGCTACAACAAATAAAATTTATTTTTAAAATGTTTAATTTACGACACAATTTTTGAAATAGGATGTAGAGGATTTTTTTTACAATTTAAAATTTATATCATTATATACTAGCTAAAACATACTACATTTCTTTTGACTGAGTCATAAGAGGATAATCCATTTAAAATAAAAACATATATGTGTCACAATTTATAATTTACATGTCAAAATTTAAAACTATTTAGAAAGACAACACACAATCTGTACATACATATACGGTTAAAATATTACTATTAAGATTGGCTCAGGTATTGAGATGTTGGTATGTTTTTTTTTCGGTGTTTGTGGTTTTTATTTATGTTGATTATAAATAATATAATTATATTTTTTCCCAAATCTGATTTAACATTAATTATAATTGTCAACATTTCTTACAAATTCATTACATTATAATAAATTTTACTTAAATTTTTTATGTCGGTCTTGTCGTTTATTGCATTTGTGTTGTTTTTAATGTAAAACATTTCCATAAATTCTCTTTTTTGGTTATTAAATTCAGTTTTTAAAATTTTGGTGTCTTGGAAATTGAACTTATGTAATGTTTGGCTTTAGTGTTTTGTTAATGCCGTTTTTTTTTGTCATATTTGTGGCCATTTACTCGGTTTGGAGGTATTGTGTTGTTTGGCCTATGTATACGCTTGGACAGTCGTTACAAGGTATTTGATATATTGTATGGGTCTTTTTAGTTTTTGGGGTTTTACTTTTCAGAGAGCTAAAATGCCTTTGCAAAAGGTTATGACCTTTATGACATACAGAAATATTTTGTTGTTTAAAATATGTTTGTAGATTTTCCGATAAAGCTTGTATATATGGTATAGATAAAAAGTTGGTTGCATCTTTATTTGGTTGATGTTGAGTGTTAGCATTTAATTTTTGTATTCGAGACTTGAATAATGAATTAATTAACTTTTTTGGATGACTATTTTTAATGAGAATATCCTTTGCTTTTTTAACGGCTGTATTTCTTTATGTCGGGTCGCTAAGTTTTAGTGCTCTGTCAGCCAGACCAATAACAACAGATTTTTTTTGGGACATTGGATGCTGAGAATAGTAATTCAGGTAACGTCCGGACCAAGTCTTTTTAGTATACCATTCTGTTTCTATGCAGTTGTTTTTATGGTGTAGTGTCATGCCTAGAAAGTTGATTTTGGAATTTTCTTAGGTCTCGATGGTAAACTTTAGTTTTTCGTGAAATAAATTAAACGAATCAAGAATATAACTACATTTATCATTGGGGACTGCAGTAATACAGTCGTCAACATATCGTAAGAAGAATGGTAGTGGGATATCTAGATTAGAAATAACAGTATTCTCTAGTTCTTCTAAGACCATTTGTGCTACCACGCTAGAAATTGAGGATCCCATTGCACACCCTTCGATTTGTTTGTAAACTTTATCTTCGTATAAAAAGTAAGTAGAGTTTAAAGTTAATTCGATTGCATATAGGAATTCTTGAATGGGAATGTCAGTAAAGTTTTTTATTTGATCCCATTTAGTTTTTATGATATCAAGGGCTAGTTTTATTGGGACATTTGTATATCAAGAAACGACGTCCAAAGATATGAGAACGTAGTTATCTGGTAAATTGATATTTTTAATTTTTTCTTTAAAATCCCAAGAATCTTTAATATATGTATTGCTTTTATTAACGATGTTGACAAGAATGTTTTTTAAAAATTTTAAAAGTTTGTCTAAAGGTGACTAAATACACGGCGCATTGGTGTCCGTAAATTTTTGGTGGTTGTGCGTTGTGAATTTTAAGGCTTTTGGCTGTATTGGGAGATATGTAGTTTTTGTCTTCTCATCGTTTTATTATTTCATTATTTTGTTTTTGATAGAAGTTGGTCGGATCGTTGTTGATTTGTCTGTATGTTTGAGTGTCATTTAAGAGAAGTTCCATTTTGTTGTCGTAGTCCTCTGCTTCCATAATAACGGTTTTATTTGATTTGTCAGGTCTTAATACTTTTAAATTGGGATTTTGTTTTAAAAATGTGGTTGTTTTTTTAATTTTGGTGCATAGTTTTTTGTGAGTGTCATTTTGTGTTTTATTACGTTTTGAGTTTACTAATTGACGTTTGACTATGCCCAAGAAAAACATCTTTTAAGTATATATATATATATATATATATATATATATATATATATATATATATATATATATATATATATATATATATATATATATATATATATATATATATATATATATATAATATATATATATATATATATATATATATATATATATATATATATATAAAATATATATATATATATATATATATATATATAATATATATATATATATAGTGTCCAAAAAGTAAAGGGACACAGAGCAACAGCAGATGCCTTAGGTCAAAATAATGCAATTTACGTAAACCTGCCTTATCCGAAAGTTAATAATAACAAAGATACAGGGTGTTAAACTTTTAATTTTGCTTTGGTTTTTTCTTAATAATTCTTTAACCAAATGACCTAGCGGTACAAAATTTGGGATCTGGGGGTTTTTTGAGGCGAGAAATTTAAATTCGTCCACGCTTTTGATGTTGCTACTAGAGAGCGCCAGCTACGGCCTACGGGTATATTTTTATTAAAGGATCAAAAGGCAAAATTTTTTTCCAAAAAAATTACTTTGCCTTTTTAACATTTTTATGTTGCTGTTTTGTTAGTTATATATTCAAAAACCTTGCAACCTTAGCCGTTTCAAAATTTTAAAAAATTAAACAGGAAAAAAAGTATGATTTGTATAAACTTACAGATAATTTTGTCTTTTCCGTTACCAAGAAATGGCTACCTATTTTAGTGAAATTTTATAAACTAAAAATATCAAAAAGTGTTTTAAAGGTTAAAATTAAATAAGAACATGCGAAACCAATCAGAAAAGTTTGAAGGAAATCACATTTTTTAAAGCGATAAGCTTACAATCCAGGCGGTATTTTTAAAAATCGCTCTTTTCACATCTGAATTTCAATACATATAAGCACATGGAGTGTAAAATAATAAATAACCTATATAAAAGAATCTGCATCAATCTAGCTTTACTTTCCAAGTTAAAAGTAACCAATCGTTTTTACATATTAATATCCAGAGCTTAATAAGTATGCGTAACGGACAAGACAAAAATAGTAACAGACTTGACATAAAAACAGTGTTGTTCAGGTAATAAACTTTATTTACATTACAATTCTGTATAAAAACAGACTGTTTTAAATCATCAGTAATATAATCAAAATTGAAAATATATTTTTTTACAGGCCAAATACAAAAAAAAACTTTTAAACGCTTACAAAATCAGATTTGGTTAGAACGTTATTAAATACTAAACTAAATGCAATAAAGTATAATAAACAACGCTAGAAAAACGCCAATACCATCTTACTCAATAAGACTAGATTTTTATATATTTTGTAACATAATTCTCGCTAAAGTCAATGTGTATTATATTTTTTTCTTTGTCTAATTGAGTTTTGCAACGATGTAAATATTGGTACTGATATTTCATAGTAACAACATTTCAACTAAATCAGCATTTGTCATCTCTTTTAAAACTTTGGAAGTAGTTTTAACAATTTTTGTTTCGTTTTTTTATAATTTTCTCATTGTTTATTGACTTTCACTGGTAAACTCTCACGGTATCATTTCTTGTAGATTCAGGTTAAATTGTAGGACCCCCCAATGATTTTGTCTGTATCTTTTGTATCAATGGGTCTTTCAAAAAAAAGTTTATTTAAAATGAATTTAAAATTATCATGTTTTATACAGGCGCAAGTCTCTCTATCTTTCGGTATCGCCTGAACAACCCAAAATGGTTAGCATTTATAAAAGGAGGTAAATAAAATAAATGTATTATTTTAGGATTTTTGTTTATAAAGCTAAAAACACTTTTTTAAACTGTGCAGCAGCAAGCGCCTTTGCTTTTTTATTTTGTTCTTCAGAACATAGTCGCATTTACCAGAACAAATTCTAGATATCTCTGGATTTTCAAAAACAGTTTTATATCCTGTTAAATTTTTTCGTTTACACACTTTCTTTTTTTTTCTTTTAAATTTTGATAATTTTGTTTTCCTTTTATAAATTTTGTTTTGTTTATATGCCACTAAATGTTTAATCTTCTTGTGCATTCTATATTTTTTAAGATGTCTCTAGTTTTTTGAATAATTTGTTTTTCTTTTAAATCTTTTAAATTAAGATCTTTGTCATTTTTTTCCAATTGATCCTTAAAGGCCACTCCAAATAGCAATTGATATTTGACATCTTGAGATATCTCACACCCCTTTAATATATTATGCACTTTCGTAGGAGGTGAATTAATTGTATACGCCTGATTTTCTTCAGTGTTTTTTTTTCCGGAGTTTTATCTTTGTTATTCTTTTTTTTTGCATGTATCCTTTCGTATTTTTTTCTGTATTTTTCCTTATCTCTTTTAAGTCTTTTAATTTGCTTCTTGGCATTATTTAATTTACCACGTAGTTTTCTAAGTTCTTTTTTAGAATATTCACTGTTATGCCTTGGATTTTGTAGAAACATAGCAACAGGAGTGTTAAAACAGGAAGGTATTTGTGGATATTTTTAAATTATATAAAAGGTTATCTGGAGTTTCGACAGTTCTAAAAGTTTTAAAGCTCTTTGAAGTTTCATCATTATTGGAAGTTCTATTTCTTAGGGTTTCTGGAGATATTTCTGGAAACTTACATGTTTCTGGCATTTCAACAATTAAGTTATCGTCTGGAAAAAATGCGTTAGCAAATTTGTCTTCTACGTTTTCGTTTTCTTGATCTGAATCGGGTGGTGTTCGATTTATATCTTCTTAAAGAACTTTTTTCTTGTTTCTATAAATTCTTTGGTAATTTTTTCATTTTGCCCTTTGAATTTTCTGATCCTTTTTTTCATTTGCTTTATATTAGATATCCTACCTTTCTTTTTCTTTCTCGGTCCTTTAGTTTAACTAACCCTTTTTTGTCACTACTCAAATTTTGTCTATATTTTCTTATTTTTTGTTTTGCACTACTTTCTGAGTGTTCAATTTTAATTTTAATTATTGTCCCGCATTAGGATTAGTTGGTTTTTTGTTCATCTCCTCCTAATCTTTATTACTTGAAAGTTCTGTCTTCTGCAGTTTTTTAAAATTAGTCTCACTTTCATTTTTGTTTTTTTAAAATGTTTGACAGCACTTTCTTGTTGTCTGGGTTTTTATTAACTTTTTTTCTTCTCCTCTCCTTTAATCTTTCGATACCGTCCTTTTTATCATTTCGCAATCTTTCAATCAAACCCTGTATTTTGTCTTTGTCCATTTTACGACTAAACGCTTATTATACTTATGAATATGTAATACTATGTCAAGTCCGTTAGAGTCTTGTCAATTCCGTTGCTTATAATTTCGGTAACGGAATTGACGAAAAGGTGATAACGGACTTGACAAATTTAACAAATTTGCATTGTACGCAAAAACTCTTTGTGAAATCCGATTTGTTTTTGGGTTATGCTTTAGAGGTATATGCACAGATTTTTTCCCAAAACTATAAGAATTTAAAAATTTTAGGTATAAAAAAAACATTGTAACAGAAAAGACGGACAAAAACTGGGTAAAGCACTCATTTTTATTAAAAGATTTAACCTATTAACATACAAAAAAATATATATTTTTACCTTTTTACTGGAAACAGCATTTCTTTTGTTTGCACTTATAAACAACTACTAATTGTACATGGTTGCCTAGATAAACAGTCGCGAAAATGCCAAACGGAACTTGACATCGCTACCTCGGACAATAATAAAATTGAAAATACTTTATTGTACACATATACATTTTTTTAAAAGCTGTATATTTTAAAAAGAAAATGGCTAAGAAATAAATATAAAACTATACTTTCCAAACGAAATTATACCAAATTATAGTATTATGGCTCAATCATATTAAAATGTCTTGTGGACAGGTAACGGAACTTGACAAATCTTTAAAATATTGTTGAAAACTCTGGTTTTTTTATTAACAAGCTTAATTTGAACTTTAAATTGTGAAAAACAATACCCATTCTGGATTATATGGACAATAGTACAAGCGTAAAGCTTTTAAATTTGGAAATAATTACAATGGACTGCCTATTTTGCAAAGTGGCCTGTTAATAAAAATATACCGCTACCTCACTTGTTTTAAATGTCGTAACTTTTTTTAGGCTTAGAATATTGACCTGTTTATTAAAAAAATAAGTTACTATAAATCCATCTGCATCAAAAATGTATACTTTATTTAAGTCTCTAGGAGCAGCCGTTCTCGAGATAAACGCACTTTAAAGGATCTTGCAATTTTTTTATGGAAAATAAATTTTATCCAATTGTTTTCAAACTTTGCATAGTGATATTTCTAAACATGCTGATCAAAGGTCTTCCAGGGCACATAACCCGAAAACGCCTCCAACCCCCCCAAAATCACCCTCAAATGGGGATTTGGGGACTTTTGACGGTGATTTTGGGGGTGCCACAGATTCGAGTGCATGCATGGGGATCTCGGAAACCGTAAGAGATACGAAGTCGGTTAAATTATGGCAAAGTTGCGCATTTAGGTGCCTAACAACATGCCGATTAGAAAGTTGTAAAATTCCGAGTACTTCCGGAGATATCCGGAAAAAAACCGAAATTTGCTGATTTCATTTTAATTTTTTTCTGACGTTATTTAGTATTACTATAACTTAACAAATTATCTTTTATATACAAAACCCCCAAATGTTATTAAACGTAGATATCGATATTTTTATCTGCAATGATCTATTTTTTATCTTGAGACAGTCCACGAAGGCTAAGGCCTAAGTACTAACATTCCGTGGGTTTCTGTTGGCAATGATGACACACAAATTTAAAGAAAATCATCAACCCAATTAGACATGCCAGCTCCTTTCAATACCAAATAGCGCTTGACATCAACGTAAATGATACAGTATCTCGGTGGTCCTTAAAACAAAATAATTGTTTAAAAATTAATAATCGGATATAAATAAAAAGACACTTTCTCATGGCCATTTCATAAGCTCTACAAAACAGCGTTGAGAGATTTTCCGTACGACGTTTCGTTTTCCTTAAACCATCATCAACTTTATTTTTTTAAATGCGGCACTCAATTGTTTATTGCATTTTTTTGAAGCAGTTATAATTCCAATTACAATGATGTATAACACTTAATATTTTTCTGTTAAATAAACATATTTTCCATAAGAGACAATGAGTAAGACAAGGAACGCACATAATTTCTTATATATACATTGACTTTAACTTAGTGCTAAAAACTAAGTTAAAGTCAATGTAGTTTAAGGAGGAATGTGAATGAAGTTTTGTTCTTCATTGGTATTAAACCTGTTTCATGTTTTCAACTCACATATGGTAAGAACTTTGTAAAAGGGAGAATTATTTTTGTTGGTTTCACTAACAAGAATAATTTTCTTTTATTTTTAGATTGTCCTGATGATGGGAAAAAGTTTTTCCGAAAGCTCGACTTTTTCAATAAAGAGTTAATTACTTAAAGTGGCCTTTCAATTGACTGCATTTCCACTACTCTGGTTTCAGATTTTTCTATATATATATATATATATATATATATATATATATATATATATATATATATATATATATATATATATATATATATATATATATATATATATATATATATATATATAATATTATATATATATATATATATATATTATATATATATTGTTAAGAACTGGAAATAAATTCCCTACTGTCTCGGTATGTACGAAAATCGTAACTCCGTTTTAAGACAGTTAAAATAGATAACCTGTTCTCTTTGCTGTTCACTATGACACTCTCTCCCTAGACGCGTTTCGCCTGCCTTACAGGACTCGTCAATAGGGCTGTAACGAGTGTTTAGTGAACAACAGAGAGACCAAGCATCTACTTATTAGACAAATATCATTGCCTTGTGGTAAGATATAAATATCCTACTGAAATTAGATTTCAGTACGGCATCGAAAGTAGGATATTTATATCTTACCACAAGGCAATGATATTTGTCTAATAAGTAGATGTGTCTCTGTGTTCACTAAACACTCGTTACACTATTGAGAGTCCTAAGGCAGGCAAAGCGTCTAGGAGAGTGTCATAGTGAACAGCAAAGAGAACGGTTATCTTTAACTGTTAAACGGGTTACGATTTTGTACTCCGGACATAGGAATTTATTCAGCTTAACAAATATTTACCCACTCCGGTAAAACCCGGGTGATCTGTGAATGCGATTTCAGTACGGCATCGAAGTAGGATATTTATATCTTACCACAAGGCAATGATATTTGTCTAATAAGTAGCTGGTCTTCTGTTGTTCACTAAACACTCGTTACAGCCCTATTGACGAGTCCTGAAGGCAGGCGAAACGCGTCTAGGGAGAGTGTCATAGTGAACAGCAAAGAACAGGTTATCTTTTAACTGTCTAAAACAGTTACGATTTTATATATATATATATATTTTTTATATATATATATATATATATATATATATATATATATATATATATATATATATATATATATATATATATATATACAGGGTGATTCTACATGACAAAATAATGGTAGAGCTATCCCTTTTTTTTTTCTCAAAATGTCATTCGTTTTCGAGTTACAAGCCGACAAAGTTTAATTTCTTACTTTTTGTTTTTTAAATGGTTTTCTTACGGAAAAACCGATTCCACTAATATTTGTAACATGGACTGAGTCGATTGCGCTTCATCATTTTAGTAACAACTTACAGTTATTGTGTGCCGCTAAAGGGCACTTTACCGACATTGAAAATTGTTTTTTGTCATAATTTTTTACTTTTGACAGCTATACTGGTTTTAAGTATGTTCAAAGACTGATGCAAGGCCTTTAAAAAAGGTGCTCTTTATTTAACTCGCTAAATCCAACCATTTGGACGTAAATCGCCTTTAAAAGTTGAGCGGTAAATTTATTTTTCCCATTTCATTACCACCAGATACCATGTAATTGGCAAGTTGGTCATGAATTCCCTCTAGACGTTTATAGCTACTTACCTTACGACAAATAATAAATATCTAAAGGGAATTCATGGCCAACTTGCCTTAGCTCGTATCTGGTGGTAATGAAATGAGAAAAATTAATTTACCACTCAATTTTTAAAGGCGATTTACGTCTAAACGGTGGAATTTAGCGAGTTAAATGAAGAGCACCTTTTTTAATGGCCTTGCATCAGTCTTTAATAAAACATACTTAAAACTAGTATAGCTGTCAAAACTAAAAAATTGTGACAAAAAAATAATTTTCAATGTAGGTAAGTGCCCTCTAGCGGCACACAATCAATGTGAATTGTTACTAAAATAATGAAGCGCAATCGACTCAGTCTATGTTTCAAATATTAGTGGAATCGGATTTTCCGTAAACAAACAATTTAAAAAACAAAAAATAAAAAATTGAGTTTCGTGATCGATTATTGAATCACGGTGGATGAACATCCAAATTAAAAGGTAAGTATATTGTACTGGCACACCTCGTATAAAAACATGGATCCTCGTTTTACACCTTTTTATTGGAAATTAGTTCTTAAAGTTTTTGCTTCGTAAAGCTTTTGGATATCATGAAAAAGTGTTCGAATTACCCAGGATATTTTTTGCCAGTCAAAAAAGATTTTTTAACTGTTCTTTCTGCATAATTTGTATCCTGTATCAAAAAAAAAAAAATCCTCGAAAGATTTATATTTTATTTGGATTATTTTTTATTCTTGACCTTAAGTATTGTTTAGCAGCAATAAAGGCCGTAACAAACTTAACAGTTTGGAGAAATTGTTGTTACCAATTTTCTTAGTAAAAAAAAGAAGAGTTTGCAAACGTTACATGAGGCGTTAAGAACCAGACCGGACATCCATTTAATGACCTAAATGAAAAAAATTGGGTTTAAAAAAATGTGTGGTTTTTTAGGCAAAGGTTTCCTGAAATTGGAAATGCATATTAATGCACTATTTAGGATTTTGTGGGTGTTTGTTCTGACACTCAACACCTAAAATAATGAGTGTGACGATGACGATGAATAATTGTATTGTTGATTCACCAAGTTACCTTCGTGTGTAAGTAGCACTTAGACATACAACACCCAGTAAACAAATTTAATTGTTACAATAGTACGTTTACCGCTGGGTGCTGACCACGCTTATTAAGCAGATTGCCGGTCGAAGACAGACAATGTGGGTCACCAGGAACTCGCACCATCAGCAATTCCCATATTAAACGTTTTAATTGTTGTTTATAGTGTATCACTAAAAATTGTTGTATATAAACCCGTAGCTTATAATCAATAAATCAGTATTTAACTATTGTAAAGGTTGTACTCACTTAACCTACGAAACCTATACAATCCACACGACTATAGAGGGTGTGAAGCAAGCACCACATCAGTAAGAAATACGCAGACGACGCCAAGGTCAAGGCAACTCTGTACATGGTCCTTCGAGCAAAAAACCAGCATCCAACTGAAGGACCAAACCAAGGAACGTTGCACAAATCAAATCCAATCTAGAGGGTGGATACTACCCCACACTAGAAGCCGACTTCAACTAGTTACGAACAAACCAACACATAAGTACACAAGATCTGCATTTAATTGTGGCGGCAAGTCAATTTTTTCGATACCTAGTTAACGCTGGAGAAAAAATTGATAAAGTAAATCTCCTGTTAGTTCACGCTGGCGAACATTACCTTAGCCAAAATAAAAATTGCAGTGAAGAGGTAGTTTTCTTAAGATCAGTCAACGCTGGCAAGAAAACTATTGTGAATAGTGGGTATTCCCTTGTTAGTTCACGCTGACGGGCATATCTACTAGCCCAACTCCTAAAGAGCAAAAAATTTTTTAAGATCAGTTAACGCTGGCGGGAAAATAATTGTCAACCAAAAACACAAGTCACAACGTTACCACATTATACAATTTATTACGACTCTTATAGCACGAAGAAGACTTAATAGAAACTGTAGTGTTATGTAATCAGCCCTTTGTATAGGTCTGTTACGTAAACTTAGTGGACTGTAGAAATTATAGGTCGTACTGACTCACCTTGATAATTCGCTCGCTAAATAATTTTTTTTTGTGTATTTAAATAAAATTTGAAGAAAAAAAAGTATCTTACCAAAGGATGATCTAGCAGGAAGGAGTAGGATCGCTTCGTGATGATCACTTAATGGTAAGACGTAGTAAGCACGTTTGTATACGTATAGAGAGTACCGGCACCGTTCTCGTAAGTTGCTTTCTTGATACTGGTTCCTTGTATCGTAGATTGGTACGTAGCATTTTTTTTGTATAAAAGGTAAAACGGAGAAAAAAGGGATGGTCAAATGAAATTTAAATGGTGCGGTA